>PVIU01003450.1:0-146219 GCA_004026605.1 Ondatra zibethicus
CCATCAACTGGTGACTGATGTTATCTCACTATGCATATAACTGCTTATTCCTTTCAGAATTCTTTTGGGTTAAATTTTAAATATCATACAAATTAATCAGTAGGAATTTATGAAGGAAAAACATTCTTCTTAAACAAAATCACAGCATCGTCAAATCTGCTTAAAAGTCCATTAATACCCAGATGATGTAAGAATTCTCATTTCTTTGTAAATGTCATCAATGAACTGAATTTTTAAAGTCATTTATTTGATAAGACAACAACTATTTTATAATACAACAGCTTTTAGTCTTAAGTGAAGATTATAAAGACAGGCTTAACATATCTGTAAGTAATGTAAATGCTTTAAAAGGAGAAAGGGAGGGAGTGGGAACTGGGATTAGTATGTAAAAGGAGAAAGGGAGGGAGTGGGAACTGGGATTAGTATGTAAAAGGAGAAAGGGAGGGAGTGGGAACTGGGATTAGTATGTAAAATGAGAAAGGGAGGGAGTGGGAACTGGGATTAGTATGTAAAAGGAGAAAAGATTGGTTCCAGGACAGGCTCCAAGGCTACAGAGAAACTCTGTCTCAAAAAATAAAAAAAAAAAATGCATTTGAAGTGTGTATATGTGTGTGTGTGTATAGAATAGGAAGAGATCCTGACATTATCCCCGACCTCCACTTGTGCCTGCATGGGTAGGCACGTTTGCATGTACATGTGCACACAGGCAGTCTAGAGCAGTGGTCTCACCCTTCCTAATGCTGTGACCCTTTAATACAGTTCCTCATGCTGTGGTGACCCCAACCAACCATAAAATTATTTTGTTGCTACTTCATAACTATAATTTTGTTACTGTGATGAATTATAATATAAATAGCTGATATGCAGTTTGTCTGCTATGTGGCCCATCCTTGGCACCACTTCCAGGACAGGAGTGAAGAATCTTCGAGATCAACTGCCCATGGTCAGTTAAATCATCGCTAGCAATTCAGGTCATGTTGGCTGCTAAGTATTCTCAAGTTCAGATGTCGTGGAGAAAGACAAGTTGTTCCCACTGTTTCCTGATCCAATTCCTGCCCCTGCCCCACTGAATCTGTGAACACGGGAAAACAACTTTTGGTAGACGCCACTACATTTGGGACAGATTATGATACAGCAAGAGAAACCAAACTGGTAACTTGGTGTCTGATAGTAACGTTATGTTGTAACACAGCATAAAACATGTGACTTTGATCTGAGGACTAAAAAGCTAGAGGAAGCATAGGGGGACTGGGAGGGCTGTGGGCGGGGGCTTAAAGAGGAGGATGGTGGGGAAGGAGGAAAATCATCTTTCATGATTCTCCGTAGCCAACAGAACGAGGCTGAAGTGATGCTGTGTGACTTCCCTGGCTAGACCGCAAGCACCTGGTCTCTGGGGACCTGTGTGCTCCAAATGCTGCCTCTTAGAAGCCACTGACCATGCCCTAAAAACACTCAAGTTAAGTTGAGAGGTCACCTGGTGGTGGACAGTTCAACTGAGCTCAGTTTCTGTGGAATCCAAACTATTTCAGCTACCCTGACCTTCCAAGCTGATATCGAGACAGGGTGTAGCAGACAAGTAACCCTCCTGGACCTTGTAGAACACCCAACTCAGAGAATCCACATGCAATAAAATTATAATTGTTCCACGCCAAGTAGGCTTGGTGGTGGCAACAACCCAAACACAAATTCACACACACACACACACACACACACACACACACAAACACACTGTATCCTATGAGAAATCAAATGCTTGCAATTTTCAATTCTGGCTTCCTGAGTGGGTAGGCAGGGCTGGGGGGACTTGCTGACCCAGTTTTCATGAGGTCTCTGTAGTTAGTGACCCTCTAAACAGTGTACAAATGTTACCAGTGTCTGTAAAGCCTGCGGTTATCACCTGGATAGGAGGGGACATGAGTTGGCTATTCTAGGCCTGCATAGGGACCCATGATAAGCAAACAAGCAAGTTCTCTGTCTGTGCGTCCAGGAATAGATGAGAACCAAGAGCTCTGTGCAGACTCAAGCCTGGAGCATCTCTGGCTGCGAAAACCCAGGCCATTCCTCCGCTAGTGGGATCAGCTCCCGGGGGCGTTCAGCCTTCAGAGTGCATATGGCACTGGAAATAAGCAATAATACCTCAGTGGGATGACAGGGTGAAGCATGGAGGAGGGCGTGGTCCCCTCAACTCTGGAGTCCTCTAGAGGTTGCAAGAATCGAGAGACTGGATACTGGGATACCTTCTAATAGTGTTGTATGTACCACAGACATCAACTGGGAAAGTAAGAGCAAGGTGACTGTGTTGATAACCCTACCCTGTGCAGCAGTTCATATTTGTATATTTTGGTTGTGAGCCTAGCCTTTAATGACTGAGCCATCTCTCCAGCCCAACAGTTCATCTTTTTATATGTTTAAAAACAACTGCTATTTTCTGAAAAATAAAACAAACCAAAGGTGGTGTAAAGACCACGCTTAATGGAGTTCACACGTCTATGTCAGTACTGGTCAGAACAAACCCGTAGGCATCAGTCTTCAGAGATGACCCAGGAAGCCTTTATGGCTGTCACAGCCCCCCCCCCAACACACACACACACACACACACACACCAAACCTCAGCAGCTGAGGTATGTGATGGCCTGGCTGAGCCCTTTGTCTCCATCTCCTTTGGAATCCTGGTTGTCCTTTCCCCCACAAACCCTTTCTCTGGACCCCAACGCTCTACAATAAGGCAGTGGCCTTCTAGGCCTCACTCAGGCACTTTCTAAGGGGCCCCAGGTGCTTAGAAAGGAACTATGCCACTAACCCAAGTCCTGAAAGGTTGTCCTCAGAGGCGAAGCAGCAGTGAGTTGAGGGAAGATCAGAATCAGCTCTGAGGTGGAGAAGAAAGTGCTGAGCTCTGGTGTTACCCCAAATTCCTGCACAGCGACCCTCAGAACGTGGCCTTGTGTATGACGTGTAACAGTCCAGGCTTTCTCTTCTGTGAGCATTAGCTCTCATCCACAACATCCTCCAGGCAGAGAAGGTCCTGCCTGGGCTGGAGGTAGGAGCACAGAGAACCAACATGGGCTCAGTAGGCTATCTCGAGACCCAGGGTGTCTGTGTCTTTTCCCAAGAGGCATTGAGGGAACTAGGGAATGCCCCTCCCAGTCTCTCAGAGAAGTTACAAAAACACCTGTTCAGAAGAGGGTAAAACCAGAAGAGCCACCAAAGGTTCTAGGAGAACCTGGCATGTCTAGGTCCCCGATGTCCTCTGAGGTCAGAAACCAGAAAAGTAGCTCATCAGCGGGGCCCCTACAGACATGTCCTCCTGCTTGAGTCTCATCAGTAAGGTGTATGCTGAGTTGGATCTGGGGTGTCTCAGCTTTGTTCCACACAGCTGGGGGTGTCGACAGAACCCTGAAGAGAGACGTATCGTGCAAGCACAACTTTCAAGGCCTGTGGGAAGGAGAGCATCTTTACTCTCACTGATTTCACAAACTACAGCTTTAAGTGCAATTTCATTTTTAAAAATGCCTTTGGTTCCTAAAAAAATTGAAGGTTTCCAAACCATGATTAAAGAATCTCTAGACTTCTCATTAGATTGCTATCACTCAAACTCCTCCACAAGGCATCAACAAAGCCTGGTTTAAGGTTGACTTAGACAATATTCCTGGTGGTTCATGGATGGATGGTGTGTTCTGTCACTGAGAAGCTCTTCCAATAACAAAAAGGCACTAATAGGGGCTGAGACAGGAGGATCATGAAACAGAAGCCAGTCTGGGTGACATAGTGAGTTCCCGGTTCAATCAAACAAGGGAAAGGGGTAGAGAGCAGAGGTGGAACCCTTGGCTAGCATTGCCTGAGGTCCTGGAGCTGATTCCTAGCTCTGCAGGGGTTGGAAGCTGATCCCAAGCCTGTTGAGACTAGCAACCCACACCGCAACATTGACCTTCTCCAGCTCAGGGGTGAAGTTCCCCAGAGTGGCACCCAGCAAGGCAGGAGGGAGGAGAGAAGGAGAGACAGCAGCTCCTCCTGGAGTTTCAATTTTATTCCATGTCAAGCAGTTGAAAGGATTACTTTTATACTTTTATATTATAGAGTAGAAAGATAAATTTGCATAAATTTTAAAGATTAAAGCAGGCGACTTCAAAGAAATTCTGAACTGGCTGCTGGCTACTTCTAGCTACAAAGGGTCTAGACCCCAGGCATTATGTATTGATTTCCTCTGCATTCAGGAACTTCAGTGGAAAAGACCGAAGACCTCTGATGTTGTGGAAAGCATGCAGACTTTGGCATCATGTAAGCCTGCAGTTTTAATTCTGACTCTGCCAAATGCTACCTGTGTGGGCTCGAAGACACTCAACCCAATCTCCCAGATAAGGAACTTGTGCAGTTATACCCAACTTCCAGACCCTTGTGAGAGAAAGAAATAAAATCTATGAAAGTACCCAGCACATATTAGGCACTTAGTTAGTGGCTATTGATAATGACAACAATAATATTGAAAATAAAAAAATAATACTGAAAATAACAATAAACCAAGACTGAATCAAGATAACTGTAGTATATTTGAATTTTGTCATCAAATCATCAAAGCTTTGGAAAAGGTCACTTTCTTCATCATGCCTTTACATCACTGAGGCTGTGACAGGCACACTGTATAAAGACTATGGTAAACCTATGACTCTGTGTGCCAAACAGGGCTATGGAAACATAAAGAACCTAAATCACAGGCTTAAAAAAGTCAGAGATATATAATCTAAAATATTCAAAGGCAGCCTTTGCATAGCAAGCTCAAGACCTGTCTGGGCTAAGTGAGGTCTTGCCTCAAAAGAAAACACCAAAAACAATTCATAATTTACTACCTGCTTTGTTTCCACATAACAATCTGGTCTCGGGAAGAGACAATAGGCTTCGTGGTGATGGAAAAAGGAAGAACACGGAGATACAAGTTTCAGTACAACTGCCTCATGATGGCTCTGACAAAAGAAGGCCTCCAAGCCGGGTCTCTTAAAGATGCTAAAAGCTACAAGTGAGTGTATGATGTCACTGTTAAACCAACCCACTCGAAATACCAACGATCCCCAAGATGCTGGCCAGTATGGGTGGGTTCCCTAAGTGCTAGCAACTGAAAGTAGAATGGCCACTTCTAAGTACTCACTGACTAAGTCTCACTCCCCAGAACATGGGCCCATTAACATTGACAGCAGAGGTAATAAGTACGCTTTCCTTCAGACAGTACTCGCTGATGGACGCCTGCTCGGCCACGACAAGGGGGGCCCAGTGGAGTCCGTGAAGAACTGTGAAGTCTCACAAGGGCAGCCGCTCACACATGATCCCATCAACAGGGATGGCCATACTAGAAAGTCCCAGAGAAGGCGGCAGCCATGGCTGGGAAGCTATGGGATGGGGTGTGACAGTTTAGATTTAGACATCAGGAAAATGACACTGAATCAGAGATGAGGGTCAATGAGCAGGAAGAGGCGGGTCGAGAATGAACCAAGTCCAGCAGAGTAGAGGGCAAGGATACAGAGATGGGGAAGAGGCTTCAGTATGCAGGGTCTCACAGGTCATGGTTAGGCTGTGGGCCATTGTCACAGTGTAAGGGGAAGCATTCGGATGGAGAAGTAGGAAGAGCACGTGCGTGTTTTCAGAGCGTCCTGGCAGCTGTGAGAATGGTTTTGATGAGAAAATAGGAAGGCCCTGTGTACCTGATGGCTGGCCTGACTAAATGGCGCAACCAAGGAGCCACGGGAGCTGTCCAGAATGAGGGAAGAGGGAGGGGTGTGGTGGAGGGGCAGATGGAGATGAGGACATGGGGTGAGGCAGCCTCATCTGCTTTCTGTGGTTTTGTGGTTGGAGTGCAATAGCCCTGTGTCTTTAAGCTAGCTGGAAGGTTGGGGGGACGCTTCAGAGGGCTCCCTGGGACAAGTAATCTAAGTCAGCGCTCAGTGTCCTCTAGCCATTAATTCACTGAGGACTCTGTTTGCAGAACTCAAGCCGGGAGCAAGGCGCACACAGTAGGTCAATGCTACTGTGTTGAAAGTCACCTAAGAGTTTATTCTGGCACGGTGACTGCATGGCAAACTCTATGGTCACAGTAGTGCTGAATCCACTGTAGCCCAGCCAATATCCAAGTACAGCTGTTAATGAGGAAGCAATTAGCAATCGCCTCCTCGGTTGTGGGAGACAACTGACATTTTATTTAACCATGTTAACCTTCAAAAGGTGGTGGATCCCACATATGGCTATTCCAAATGAAAATGAATGTATAAAACCCCGTTCCTATACTAAAACAATGTGTATTTTATTTTTATTTTATGTGTATGAATGTTTAGGCTGCGTGTATGTAAGAACACGGCATGGGTGCCTGGTGCTCAAGGAGGCCAGAAGAGGGTGTCAGATCCCCTTGAACTATAGTTACAGAAGGTCGTGAGATGCCACGCAAAAGCAGTCAGTGCTCTTAACCTCTGAGCCATCTCTCCAGCCCCTAATTCTTATAAAATTAACAGCAATACAAATCATGAAAATAGAAATTCCAAAATAAATGTGCTTCAGTATTGGTAATACAGACTCTGGACCCACAGGCCATTGAAGGAACATTTTTTCCCAAAAGGAATAGCCCAGGACGGCCCGCCCTACAGAGGAAACTACCCACAGTGGATTTCTTGCTGTACAACGGACTGCACAGAGGGCAGACAGTGGGAAGAGAGCTCAGCAGAGATTAGGTCCAGGGTCAAGAAGACCTCACTGGCTCAGAGACATGTGAACTCGCTCTAGCTCGGGCCCTCAAAACCTCTCGCCACTGGGGACAGGCACTGCCCTCGCCTCGGTTTGCTTTCTCCAGAAACATTCGTCTTTATCTCACCCTTCCTTCCTCCTTAACTCCCAGCCTACCTCGTGAGTCCCAGTGGGCACATGACATCCACACAGAACAACCGGTCACGTATTCATACACACTCCACACTAAACAAGGACACTGACGGATGTTTTGTCCCCTTAGCCACCCAGAGCATATAACATAGCCCCATAATTCTTCACTTTTCAAGCACTTCCATTTAGAGGCATCTCAGCCTGCCCAGCCTTCCCCGCCGGCTGTTGGTTAGGCTGACTTTATTCATGTGCCTACATTGGTTCTATTTATTTTTATGTTATGTTATGTTACAAGCTCCAATATACAAACCTGAGAGAGCTTTGTCAAGATAAGCAAGATATATTTATTGTACATTTCTATGCAGCCAGGGTTTGAGAGGCCCAGGTACTGTGGGATATTGGAAATGCTCGAATTCTTTAAGCAAATCTTGGGTCCTGTCATCTCTCTACTCCGGGTCATCTGCACTGTCCTCTCTGCATGGGGTTCTTATTGGCTGCCCCCAGTCTGGACTGTCTGATATCACTCTAAGTCTCAGTGACAGGTTAGGCCCTGTTCATCCAGTGTTAACAAAGAGGACCAATAACGAATGATGCTTTAGCCAGCTGGAAACAGTATGGAAGAGAACACTAAGATGTCTCAGTGTTTGAAGAGGTGGCATGTGAGAGTGGACAAGGCTGAGCTAGTTGTGAGGACATGGCTTTAAGATTCAGGTGACTGTAACCTCCAATTCCAGCTACGTACATCTCTGTTGGTGCTGACAAGACTTAGGAATCTTGCCCTCTGTCCTACCTGCCTGTCCCTCCCTTTATAGCTCCCCAGCCTTCTCCCAGTCACTCCTTTCCAAGCACATTGACTTCTTTAGAATACACGGGGCCTCCCACAGGAATGTACTCTTCCACACACAGCCTTGCCAGTATGTCATCTGAGCTTGCTTCCTTGGAGTGGCAGTCCCCGGTCCCCTAGTCTACATGAGACTCTTAGCATCATGCCTCCAATGCTAATGTGACCATCATTTATTGTATCCGAACATGTGCTGCTACAACCCCCTTTTCTGCTGCTTTACAAGCTAACAGAGGGCAGAGACCTTGCTAGATTCATCTTCATTATGTGCCTAGAGTCTAGCAAATGCTATTACTGTGGCACCCCTCACTAGGCTAGAGGGACTGAGTGAGGTCACTGAGGGTCCTCGTGGCTCTGACACACAATAAACATTAGTTCCTACTTCCTCTGCATCATTTTTTCCTGAACCAATTCCGCCAAAGGCCTCATTTTCATTTAAAACAACTATTCCTTGAAATAAAAAGCAGCCCAATATATGAAGATCCATTGTGGAATAATCTTTTCGGGCACTGTGAAGACGTGTCTCTGATTGGTTTAATAAAAAGCTAAACAGCCAATAGCTAGGCAGGATTTGGGGGGGCACAGAGGACACTGGGAAGAAAAGAGCAGACACGCCAAGAGATGGAGAACAAGCAAGACAAGCAGGAGGAGAGGTAACAGCCACGGGTCATGTGGCAGCACATAGGTTAATAAAACTGTGTTAATTTAAGTTATTAGAGCTAGTTAGAAAAGCCGAAGCTATCAGTTGAGCTTTCATAATTAATATAAGTCTCCATGTCATGATTTGGGAGCTGGCTGGTGGGATGGAGAAAGACTTCCTACAAAGACCTACAACCAAAGGCTAGTGATCTCGGTTTGAGATCACGTGATGGCATACCTGAGTATCTCTGTGGTGTTTGTTCTTTATGAATGAGCTTCCTGCTTTCAGGCAGGGACAGAGGAAGCATGACAATTGGTTGATGCTGATAAAAACAAAAGCTGATGTGGAAGTCCCCTCTGTATGCTGTGAATATCATTGGTTAATAAAGGAACTGCTTTGGGCCTATAGCAGAGCTATAGGGAAACAAAGCTAGATGGGGTGGGGGGGGAAACTAAACTGAATGCTGGGAGAAAGGAGGTGGAGGGTGGAGTCAGAGAGAAGCCATGTAGCTCCTTAGGAAACAGATGCCGGAACCTTGCTGGTAGGCCACAAGCCTCGTGGTAAAATATAAAATAATGGAGATGTATTAATTCTAGATGTAAGAGCTAGCTAGCAATACACTGAAGTAATTGGCCAAGGAGTGTTTTAAATAATATAGTTTCTGTGTGATTATTTCGGGGCTAAGTAGCCAGGAACCAACAAGCGGCCTCTCTCTCTCCAACAAAAACCTAAACTTAATTTATCCAAAATCCATAAATGTTGTCAGGTGAGATGACTCAGCAGCCAAGGGCACTTGTCAGGCAAGTGAGAGCCATAGAACCAGTGTAAAGACAGTGTGAGAAGTGACTTCTGGAAGTTATTCTCTGACCTCTACACAAGTGCTATGCCATACACACCTCAACAATATTTACAAAAGTTTGATACTTATTTATGAATTCTTATTTGTAACTTAAAAGGAAGTTCAGAGGGCAAGAGAGAGTACAGAGTCAAAATATTTTCATGAAATTTTAGAGAGCCCACGTATAATTTTCATTTTAGTCTCAAAAACAAGATAGCGGGGTACAATCTTAATTCCAATACAAACTGATAAACACACACATCACATCCTAACTCCCTTTATCCGACAGCTCTATCTCCTTCCCAGCAGTGGGCTGTCACTACGCAGACTATTAGCACAGTTCTTGTAAATTCAGTAAAAAGGCCTTCATATAACAGATGTAAAGAACAAAGTGACTTTCAGAGGCGAAGTGAACTTTATTCAAATTTGGTTTAAATAAAAACTTCAATCTTTGGCAGTTTGAAAATGATAAGACAAATTACAGAGCAAGACGGGGATGTTTGATGACTTGTGTTTCATATGTTTCATAGAACCCAGTTTGCTGAAATTGGCTAGGAGCTTGTTGGTGCTTATGTAATTTCACCAAACCAACTTGTGGCTTTATTTCCCTGACCATTTTTAACATTTCATTTTGTTCTGGATGAGTTGCCCATGCTCACCTTGAACTTACTTTATAGCCCAAGATAGACTTAATTAGTCATACTCTCACCTCAGCCTCCCAAGTGATTTTTGTTCTTCTCCACTAACCCATGTCTTCAAGTCTCACCGAGCATTCCAGGGTCACCCTTGGCCATCGGTCCTCTAGATGAAACCTGAGTCGGCTGCCTACCTTTGGCACTGTCATTTTGATCACTGACCACTGCCCTCAGGGGTCAGTCTTACCTCTCTAACTCAGTTCTCTGGGAAGCACATTTTAGATTCCTTGTATTCTTCATCCTGGGCTATATCAAGGTTCAAGGGTCCCATATATCCAACGCCGTGTGCCGAGAGCCAAAGAGTCTATTTTGTGCAGATTATCAGATTGCTGATGCAATTCAGAAACTTAACTTCAAATGTTAATTCTCCAGTCAGAAAACAGACACTGCCTCCCTGTACATTAATCCCATAGCACTAGAAGGAGAGATGTGAGCTTTCCCACCACCAACACAAACGAGGCAGTGTGACCCGGGGATACCATGCTTATGCATGTTGCTCAACACTGGCAACACATGGGTATTCTTGACTTTATAGCAACTTAAATAAAAGTGCTACTAATTTAAAAAACATTAAAATTTGCCCAAATTAATAGGCATGAGACTTTATAATAGTATCTATTGAATGAAGTGATATCTAAATCTTGCAGGAAAGCTGTGGGACAATCTGAAGAGGACAAAACTTGAGGCAGTAGAGAATGACCTTACTAGAACTTTCTTAGAGCTGGGCAGGGGTGACACACACCCTTAAGATCCCAGCACTCAGGGGGCAGAGGCAGGTGGATCTCTGCGAGTTCAAGGCCAGCCTGGTCCACAGAGCAAGTTCCAGGACAGCCAGGGCAACACAGAGAAAAACAAACCAAGATTTCCGCCCCCACCCTGGAAAGTTTGCCCATCTCCTTCCCACCCACATACACAGCACACAGCTAACCTGGACAAAGAGGCTACTCTCTAATTAGTGAACATGGAAGGAGCTGACAATCCCAGATGTGGTGACAGCCCATGAGATGGGAGCCTGGTGAAGGAACCTGATCCTAGACTCCAGGGCCTTGGAGAATCTAGCTGGGCTTTCTCCGCTGGCCCGCAGTCCCATAAATGATGGCGTTCTAGCGTGTCCTCTCTGCTAATCAAAGCCAGCTGGTCTAGTCTGCCTGCACCCAAGGAATTGGGACGGCTGCCCAAAGGCCTTCCCACTTCAGCTAGGAAGGAGTGTGAGGCACTGGCCAGAGGCAAGAGTTTAGAGATGAGACAGAATGCTGAGCAGTATTTAGCCGATCCAAATGGGCCCAGGGTGAGGAGAGAGGTGGGCCTGAAGCAAGCTATGGTCGCTGGAGCAGTGAGGGGGTGGGGTATTCCTGAGTGTGAGCTGGCGGCTGTAGAAGTCGATGAGATTCCTTCCTAGGGTGTGGGGTTCAGTGGCAAGCCAAATTCCTCTTGGTTCTCCTGCCCTGCTCTGGGTTTGCATGCCTCGGGTTTGGCTTCACCCGCCCCGCCCCCAACCCCCTGGATATTTGCCAGGCTCTCCTTCCTTTCAGACGTCGGCTCCTACTTTGAGAATCCTGATATCTGGAGCCTCCAAACTACCTAGTACCTACATCTGTCTTCTTGGCTCATCCCACTTCTAGCTGTTGGGTCTCCGGTTGTCCCTAAGACAGGCAAGAGTTCACTCGGCTACGTGCAAGTGGAGCCGCAAAGAGGGTCACGGTGCCAACTGCCTCTTCTTCCAGGCAGTCTTATAGGAATCTCTCGCCCTAAACCTGGTTATGTTGGAGCCCAGGTTTCCCATCTTAGAGCCCGTGAGAGAGTTCTTGGCAAGCTATAAGATACATGAATGGAGTTGCTGTACCAAGAAGCTAAGGCGTAGGATGAACGGCAGGTTCCAAAGACCTCACACTTGGAGGCATCCGGGTAACCAGTCCCTTTATTTCACTGACGGAATTACCTAAATCTGAATTCCTGGAGAACACTAGCTCACGCTCAAGGTGTCATTCTGTGATAAACTTGTGGTGGTTGACAGTTGTACATCACACTATGATTTAGAAACCATCGAACTGTGAACTGTAAGTAGGTAGACTGTGTGAATCGCGCCCCAATCAAAAGCAGAGAAGATGCTACGCGGACCTCAGGACATGAACCAGAGTAGCCTCATTTCTGTCCGAGGGAGGGATAGAAGAAGATGGGGAACACCATGTCCTGGAAATTCTGAGTGGGCTCTGATAAAACACATATGCTGACTCTACCTGTGTGGGGCCAGCCCTGAGCTGCCTGTGGGAGGGATGTCGTGCGGCATGGGAACTTGCGAGTGCATGTGCCCCTGTGCCTGCATCATACAGAGCTGTGCGGGCTATTTTCAGCTTTTGATTTTTCCAAACAAAAGGAGAAAACAAGCACATAAAACCCAACAGTGAACTGACAAGCAACTTTGCATATATATAGAATTTCCAGGCAATAAAGCATGTGCTCCAACAAGCTTGCCTTTGTTTAGGGGGAAATTATGCTTTGCGTTCCCACAATGCCCTCGTCCAAGCCCAGTGTGCCCTCCTAATTTAAATTAGTCTTTCAACTGTAGGAGCATTCCAAAAGAAACTGAATTTTCATAGCATCCATTCATGGAACTTAACCAAAACTTGAGGGTTTTTTTTATTTTTTTTAAATGGGGGTGGGTGGTGCAAACCCACAATCCTGTAAGTTTTTCTGCTTTGCACAATCCTAAGAAAAATTATTTCCTGAATATCTATAAATATTATTTTGATGCATAAATGGCTTTAAATAGCTGTTTATGAAAAACCAACAATACTGTAAGACTGCAAAGAAGCCCGCCTAATATAAAATGAGAGTGATAGAATTAAACACAAATTGCACAATTATATTCTAATTTCTAGATTATAATTCAGTGTGTCAGAATGATGTATCCTGAAAATTATGTTATCGAAAAAAGATTTTAAGAAGAACCGGTTAAGATAACTTTTCTTGTAAATCTTAGAGTGGTTTCTTCATCCGCTGGGTAATTTCATTTTGCTATCACAATAAGGACAATTCAAAGGAAAGACCTCAAGGGAAGGCTAACAGTCTCCCAGCTCCAGTAGGTTTTGCCTTCTTGTAAGTGAGATTCCCCACCTGTGTGGACAGTAGTAATCTAGCAGAAAAGTAAGTTGTTTTTAACACTTAAGACTTGAGTTTGGGGCCTGGAGAAATGGCTGCTGCTTAAAAGCACTGCTTGCTCTTCCAGAGGACAGATATCATCTCCTTTCTCTCACATCTCCTTGGGATTCCAGCTCCAAGGAATCTTCTGGCCCCCCCGGGGCACCCGCTTCCACATGGCACACACTCACTCAGACCCGTGTGCACATACGTGTGAATCAAAATAAAAGTTTTGATTCTAAGATCTCCATCACTGGCAGGGCGGTGGTGGCACACACCTTTAATCCCAGCCCTCGGGAGGCAAAGGCAGGCGGATCTATGTGAGTTTGAGGCCAGCCTGGTCTACAGAGCGAGTTCCATGACAGTCAGGGCTACATAGAGATACCGTACCTCAGGAAGAAAAAAAAAAGAAGGAAAGGGAAAAGATCTCTATCACTGATGTATGATCCCACTGTGGTGCAATCCCAGATAAGCCTCCATTTTCACTATGCTCTTCTGACCTGAAGCTGTGATGTGTGGCTGGCAAGACAACGGGGGTGTAGAAGCAAACATGTGATAGAGCTCATGCTGAAAAGGGAAACATTTAGAAACAGCTCTGGAGAAAACTCTAGCAACAGGTATTGTTTGATACTTGCTTTTAATCCTTCTTTCCCCCAGATTCCTTCCCTCTCAGATACCAAACTTAGATATGTATTTCTGAGCGCCTATACATGGATTGAGTATGTCCTTAAAAATCCTATGGGAAACACCTTCCCCAGGACATCCATGTGGAGGACCAAGACTAGAGAGGCCACGCATGAGTAGATTTGTGTCACTGTGGCCAGAAAGTGTTCTTGCTTGTTCTGAAAGTAAGCTCTGTTCTCTTCCTCTGCCTCACCCATGTGAGATATCACGCCATATCATAAGGCAGTGAGAAGGTCCTCACTAGATAAGGCAACTCCATCTTGGATCCTTCAGCCTCCCGAGCTGTGAGCCAAGTTCATTTCTAGTCCTTATGAATTACCCCATCGGTAATATTCCAATACTAAGATAATGCACTCGGTGATTGAAACATTATTTGCAGATAAAGCACAAAAGCACAAAACTCCACATTTGACCATCTCAGAAAACCAAATCAGAAGTGGAAGAGCTTGGATGGATGGATAGATAGATAGATAGATAGATAGATAGATAGATAGATAGATAGATAGATAGTAGATAGTAGATAGATAGATAGATAGATGATAGCTAGATAGATAATAGATAGATGATAGATAGATAGATAGATAGATAGATAGATAGATAGATAGATAGATGATAGATAGATAAAACTCCAATAGGCACCTGAGAACAATAGCCACAAAGTGTGCCCTGTGGCATGTTAGTTTGGCATATTCATCTTATTTTGGTTTGGTACAAAGTCTTCAATTCTCAGATAAGGGAGAGAAAGGGTAGAGAAAGAATCCTGACTCCCGGGAAATGTGTGCTGGTCCTACTTTCGAGTGACAGTTACCAATAATAAGTTCCACAAAGTCAAAGTTTTAGCTAATTACTACAGTTCAGATGCTTAAGAAAAAAAAAACCCACAAGAATGGCTCACAACAGGACAGGGAATTAAGAGTCCTAAAAGCAGAATCCAGCTGTTGTCCAAGGAAGGCTGAAAACAGAGAAGAACAGAAAACATAAAAGAGGAGCAGTTACAGGATGCTTCCCAGGGAGC
This sequence comes from Ondatra zibethicus, assembly GCA_004026605.1. Taxonomy (NCBI): domain Eukaryota; kingdom Metazoa; phylum Chordata; class Mammalia; order Rodentia; family Cricetidae; genus Ondatra; species Ondatra zibethicus. The sequence goes on from PVIU01003450.1 coordinate 14,701, forward strand.
ATTCAAAACAGGCAGAAAGTCACAACAGCCTCCACTGCCCTCTCTCATCCCTCGCATCCGAGAAGCCCTGAAGAGCTCTCCAAAGAAAACCCAAACACAGTTCTTCTGTTTGGCGCTCTTTGAAGAGGCTCAATAGACAAAGCACTAAATGGCCAACGAGCATGAAGAGCTCAGAACAGCTCGAACCTGGCGTTGCGACAGTATTCCATGACATGCACGGCCCACTTTAAAGGCCAAAACAGTGAGTACAGGCGCTGGCGGTCGTGTGAATATTTCAAACGGTTGGTGTGGTCTGGAACAGGGAACAGATGGCAAGACAGAGAGACCCTCCCGATGAGCTCGGCACACCCCAGGAGCAAGGCACGTCTTGGCACACTCCTCACAGTCACGGATCGGTTTTCTCTTCTCGTTACCTCCTCGCTCTGCAGTCTCCACTCCTATTCACAGTACATGAATGGGACATTCTCTCTCACTCCAGTGGGGTCGCTTCCACTTACTTCCAAAACACGAAAAAAAGAAAAAAAAAGCTGTGCTCCTCTCTCCCACCAAACCCTTTCCCCTAGAGTAAAAAGAGAAGGAAAAAAAAGAGAAGACCTAGAATTACAACTTTGAGAAAGATTACCTCTGGCTTTCTACTCTACACATTGCAATAAATGGGAATTTAGACTTTCAAAGTTCTCACAGGAAACCAATATCATTTTAGTGCCAAGAGCCCAGAATCTTGGGCCAGTGAAGGACTATCATGGGTGACTTTTCTTACAAGCAAGCACCCATGACGAAGCTAAAGTGGCACTGGGAAACCCTATGGACAGCAGAGCTGTCCACAAGGGTCACTGACCTTGAATACTCTCTGAGGACCAGGCTACACCAAACAGGGGCTGAACAGGGAAGAAGGGAAATATGAGTGGTCTCAGGCAACGGATCTTCCTAAAACTGTAGAACCAGTGATACTGCATTGTACTCTTGTTACTGCCCAGCCCCCACCTCCAAGCAGTATGCGCGACTATTCTAAAAGTAAACCCTGACGACTGGTGGGTCTTTCCCATGATGCACACACAGAGTGGGCCGCCCTGACTTGTATGTCTATCAATCAATGAAGAGGAGGTCTGAATGGAGGCTAGGTCTTCATGGAGAGTGGTGGATTTTAAAAAGATTTTTCTAGCAGCATCTTTCCGAAGGGCTTGGGAAGAATCGTGAACTAGTCTGCACCCAAAGGCTCTCACTGTGACAGTGTCGACACCAATATGCCATTGAGTGGGGCCAATTTTAGCATGGATTCACTTCTGTTTACAGCACAAAGCCTTGGACATGCTAGACAAACATTCTACCGTCAAATTATCCTCACCTCAGCCTTTGGAGGTGCATTTGAAAATGAGGGTAAGCTGCCCATAGTTGCCTAGCGCAGGACAGGAGATGATCCACTAGGATCAGGACCATCCTCAGTATCAACAAAACAGTTTTCCATAAGGTGCTAAATACTGACATTATGTCAGGACTTTTGGGCATCCCTGGAGCCCTAACATTGTCAGTATGACCACAGCTAATACTCTATGGCTCCAAGGCCCTGACTAAATCAAAAGACTAATTTTTTTAAAATATGAGATTAAAAACGTAATCTTACGAAGAAGAAAAGAGCCAAGAATCCTGAGTCTCCAGCCTTGTGCTCAGCACCTGTAGTTGAAGCCAGTGGCCTTCGGATCTGCAGAGGTTGGCAGATGTCGTGAGCCCACGACATTTCTTTGCTCCTCCTCTCTTTGCCGTGTGTGCTCTCATCTCAGGATTTGCCAGCGTCTTCAGACTCTGTTCCATTGCCTGCAGCTCTCCCCAAGGACTGAGTCACGTCACCCCTCCCTGTCTTTGCTCAGTTTTCTGCTTCCAGGTGATGTCCTTCGCCATACTGACCACAGATGGCCCATTTACACTGCGTCCTCACTGTTCTCGGGGCAGAGCGCCAGCAGCACCTCTCTCTAGTACACAGTACACTTTTAGACATGAACCGTTCCTCATTTCTCTTTCTCAAACTCACCTATAATATGGTGCCTGGGAAAAGGGGCAGCCTTTACAAACATTTGCTGCATAAATCAATAGGAGAGGCCATAAATATTTGTGAAAGTTTTCAACAGGACAAACATTCCTGAATTTCTGGTTTCCTCTTCTAGTTATCAGGTCAAAGTTTAAAGACCTATATATGCCCCCATAAATGCCACAGATAGTTCAAGACCTATAGTAGATATCAGAATAGCAAAAGAGGAGATACACACACACACACACACACACACACACACACACACCAGGAACTATATGTAATTCAATTCATTTTATGAGCATCTCTTAATTAATTTTATGACCTTAGAACTGAACTTAAGTGACTCCCCCGAAGCAGTAACAATGTGGAGAAAAGCAAGAAAAGGAATATAGAGACTGGCCCAGCAGGGACCCTTGACTAGTGCATCTCAGAATTATGCCTCCAAAACACAGAAATCTGGAATTCTCATCTGCAGATTCTCATCTGCCATTATTGAGGAGCACTCCCAGAGACACTAGCTCCCCTTGGCCACAAATATCCTAATCATCTTGAGTTGAGGCTGTGAAATCTCTTGTGGATTAGGGAAAAGCCCCACAGCAGACACAGGCTGTAAATCCCTGAGACAGGACACCAGCGTGCTCTGGAATGGTCCATCACTTCTGCTAAGATGGTGGGCCACATCACATGCTGGTGCTGATAAGGAAAGAGCAGTGGAAGAAGCCATTAAGGACTTACATCCAATTTATGCAGCCAGATAAAAAGTTGATTCCCAATACCAATCCATTAACCCAAGAATAGATGTGTGTCACAAGGATGGGGTGCCAGGGCTATCAGCTGATGTCCAGTAATACCCAATACTTAGAGACCCCTCGCCTGAGCTCTGACGCCCCCCAACATCCACCTCCACTATTCAAAACACGAAAAGGACTAAGGGCGGCCATAGGCCTTTCTTGCACGTTATAAATTCCTGCCGCCATGCAAGGGTTTTGCATAGGTGCGGGGAGCAATGAGAAGAGAAGAAGCCTCGTCCCTCTTTTGGGTTTTGATGATGGATCTGAAAAAGTTTCCCCCTAGTATATGGGAGGTGTGCTGGCTAGTTCCATGTCAACTTGACACAGACTAGCGTCATCTGAGAAGAGGGCACCTCATTTGAAAAGATCCCTCTGAGATCGGTCTGCAAGCAAGCCTGTAGGGCATTTCTTAACTGGTGATTGATTGGCGAAGGCCCCGACTATTGTGCGTGGTGCCACCCCTAGGCTGGTGGTCCTGGGTTCTATAACAGGCTGAGCAAGAGTGGGGAGCAAGCTAGTAAGCAGCTCCCCTCCACGGCCTCTGCATCAGCTCCTGCCTCAGGGTCCTACCCCTGTTTGCGGTCCTGCCCTGACTTTCTTCTATGATGAACTATATGATGTGGATGTTTGAGTCAAATAAACCCTTTCCTCCTCAGCTTGCTTTTGGTCCTGGTGTTTCATCACAGCAGTAGTGACCCTAACTAGAAACTGACATCAGGATTGTGGGGAATTGCTGTAACAGTGTTTTGGGGGGAGGATTTTTAGAAGGGATTTGAACTCTGGGCTAGAAATGCCATTGGTTTTTTTTGGAGCCTGGTGAGCTCTCTGTGGGAGCCTGGAAGAAAGCGCTGAGAGCCAAGGATGGAGGCCTGGCTTGTGAAGCTCAGAGGGAAGTTTGGAAACTCCAGCGGGGCCGTTTGCCATTTTGAATTAAGAGTCTGCAGTTGTGGGAGTGAAGAATCAGCCATTATTAACTGGGCACCAGCCCCGCTGAAGCGAATGGAGCCTTTGTTTTCCTGGGACAATTGCGCTGGCCTGCTGGAACTGAGAGGCCAGTTCCTTGCCATGAATGACCACCATGAACAACACCAGAATTTGGTTTGGCTTTGATCTGATTATGACTATACCCTGGTTCTTCCCTCTTGAAAGAAGAAAGTCTTTAGCTAAGTTTTATTTTACAGGAGCCCACAGTTGAGAGACTTTAGATTTTCAAAAAGACTGAATTTTTTTTAAAGTGTTTGGATTTGTAAGGTTTGTAGGGCTTTTTTAAGGGTGAAAATGTTTTGTACTGCGATGTCAACATTCATGCGTGATCTTAGGGATGAAAGAAAGGAAAGGTTGTGGCTTAATCGTGACATGTTGGTATGTCAAGTTGACAAACGGTCGATTGTGCTGGGTATTTTTCTGACAACTTGTCACAAACCATTGTCATCTGAGAACAGGGAACCTCAATAGAGAAAATGCCTCAATAAAATAGGGCTGTAGGCAAGCCTGTAGGGCATTTTCTTAATTAGTAACTGATGGGGGAGAGCCCAGTCCACTGTGGGTGGGGCCACTCCTGGGCTGGTGGTCCTACCTGGGTTGTATAAGAAAGCAGGCTGAGTATACCATGAAAAGTAAGCCCTCCATGGCCCCTGCATCAGCTCCTGCCTCTGGGATCCTGCCCTGTTTGAGTTCCTGTCCTGACTTCCTTCAGTGTTGAACAGTGCCGTGGAAGTGTAAGCAAATAAACCCTTACGTCCTGAACTTGCTTCAGTAGTGGCATCTCATCACAGCAATGGGAACCCTGACGAAAACCAGAGGAGTCTCCTGCCACTGACGGTAAAGCCACTGTAACTCAGCCGTCTCAAAATCAGCTTAGTAAAGCTCCTGGTATTCGCAGTTACCAGAAATCTCTATGCCGATTGGAGAAAGGATGGACTGCCTCTCTTCCTGATGTTTTCCTAGCTGAACTTGTGTCCTCACTGCTCACTTGGTAAGAAAGCCAGATGCCCACTCATTTCTCCTTGCCACACACGCACCCTCCGTCCATGCTCTCATCTGCCTCTAATCCCACCACGCAGAACAAATGACCATGAATCTGGCTCTCTGTGTTTTGTAATTAGCCTTACTGTCCCATCAAGCATCTTAGTATTTAGTACCAGCCCAGAATTCTGAGAGAAACAGATATCATGGCAGTGAGGCGAGAAAAAGGGCCATAAAAGCAGAAATGAATCAGGAAAATGTCTTTTAAAAAAGAAGTGTCAAGGAGACGGCTCCCTAGGGAAAGCGCTTGCTGCCCACGCCCAAAGACCTGAGTTTGGATCTCTGGAACCTTCAGAAAAAGCTGGTGTAGCTCAGCACTGGTAGCTGGAGCCAGGAGGATCCTGGGAGCTCCCTGACCAGCAGTCTAGACAAACGGGGAACTCCAGGATGCTTGAGCCACCCAATGTCAAGGAAATGAAGCAGAAGATGACAGGGAGGACGCCTGACATTGGTCTCTGGTCTCCACATGCATACACACAGGTGAGCACAGCGAAAACACATGTGCACACGTGAGTATACCACATACTTACAAAAAAAAAAAAAGTGGAAGAAAAGAGATAAAAGGAAACAAACTACATATTTAAGGCTTGGGAGAAATCAGAAGACACTGAGAGACCTCCTAAACTAGCATCTGACAGAAGTTGCAGTAACGCTTGTAAAGAATAGGCCAGCACCAGTCTTGGGACTCAGCAGGAAGAAACATTCAATCATGCCTGGCTTCTGGGGTGTGGGAGGACCTGCAACTTGTGCAGTAGCCATCGGAGGGCGCTGGTCCTGGCTGACTGCTGTGTTGCTGCTGTCCTGGGGTTCGTAATAATTTCTCAACAAAGAGTCCCATGTTTTCATTTCCATTGCTAATTCTCAAAGGATAAAAATCGTGGGATAAGACATTTCCTGTGGCGTTTGGTGTCTCGGCGTGGAGGGAGTGACTTGAAGGGGTATTCCTCGCACACCCACTCCCTGTTTCTCATGGGTTTTTTGCCAGCTGCCTCTCTTGATTTAAAGATGCTAGATAGACATGCTGGGTGGAGGAAGGAGTCAGTAACCTGATGGTGAGTGCGGAGAGCAGGAAGCAGTGGTCAGCAAAGTTCTAAGTGGATGAGATTCTAAGCTCCTTCTACCGGCTTCCTCTTCCTCGTTTGCAGAGGTAGGAAATGACATTTCAAAAGACAACCAAGGAAAGCCCTTCAGAATAAGGCTCCCTTAGATAAAGCCTGACTTCCTTGCAAAGAAAATTCTTCGAGTCCCCTTAGAAGGGGGAGGGGGGCAGGAGAGGGCACAAAGGGTCACCCTGGAGTCCCCAGGGACAATTGTGGAAATGGCTGTCGCCAGTCCTTCAAGTTCTGACTGAGCTTTGGCTCTTATCAGTCATCTAACCTTCCCAAACTTCCTGTCCTTAAATAGAGCCACTACGAATGTCACCAGCAACTTTCCTTAGCAAAAGCCCATTTCTGGCGTCAGAGCCTCAGCTGCCCAAACTGAAAACCCTCTCCGTGGTTCTCGGTTCACAGCCGAGGTCCCGGTTACGTGCTTCCCGGCTACATGCTCTCCATTCACGGTCCAGCAGCTGAGCATCTGTTCGAGTTTTGCTTTCCAGTCGCAGGACAGCTGTAAACTCGGCAGTGCCCACAAAGCAAGCTACGCAGCCTCCCTCCTTCTGTGACTGCATCTCTGCGGCTCCTGCGCCATCCTACAGTCCCGGAGTCTGGGAGGCAGAGCCTTTAAACACCTGCATGCGGGAGTGCCTTTTTCCCTTGCAAAAAGTTTAATTGCTGATATTGATCTGGAGCTTACGAAATTCCTATCCATATTTAAAATTCTTCCCTTGCTGCTTGGTCTTAGGAGGTAATGAAGCAAGCACAATCGGACATGTGCACATGGTCTGGATATATGTATACAAATATGTTTGATTATAGCTCATCCGCGTGTGCAGGCTAGTCCTCTGGTAAGACCTTTTCCTGTCAGTGAGAACTGCAAGCTATAATGACCTCCGTGGGAGAAGAAGCATTTGTTACTTGGACACCATCCTAATTGCAAAAGTCCCTCAATGAACAGAGACCAGCTATTGCCCATGTTTCTAGCAACAGGACGTAATCCAGTCTCTAAACCACTGAATTCTATTTGTAAGCAAACAAGACCTCTTTACTGACGTTATTATAATGCTTAAGTGTGACTGCCATAGCTTGAACCATGAGAAGCCAGCAAAAAAAAAATGGATTTCTTTATTAAACATGCCCCAAAGATGTCAAAAGCCCATTAATTTAAAAGGATTCAGTGCCACGTGATCTCTCTCACAGCTTTTTAGCAAGGAAAAAAAAATGAGTGTCTCAACGCTTAGAGTGTAACTTCGTTAAGTATTAACAGAGACGATCCGGCTTGAAGCTCTCATTCAGATCTGCTCTCCGAGATGATGGATTTGGCTCTCCTGGTATTTAAAACGAGATCCAAACCACCTATCAATCTCAGGAATCGCTCGTCAGCACTCACTTCCTCCTTTCCCCGTCCGCAGGCTCTCCCCCAGTGGAGAGGTGTCTAGGAAGTCGATTAAAGCGCACGCTCATAACCCCGTAAGTGGTTGTCAGCCCCGGGAAGATGGACAAGTGGGCTCTTCGCCAGATCAAATGCTTCCCATTAGGCAGTCAGAAAATGCGAAGCTTCCAGCAGCTCACTTGTTCTAGCAACATGAAATCGCCGCCACTCAGATAAATAGGAGAAACTGTTGAAAACCACTGCTTTCCATTTTTCAATTCCATCTTCCATGAAAAAGAAGAATATGAAGTTGCTTGTAACATCCAGGTCACCAAGCTGCGGTTACAAAGATCATCATGGATTCAAAGCAACTTTAAATAGTGTTTAGGTTTAACTGACGAGGCAGCGACAATACCGGGGATAGTGAAGTATTCTTAAGTTCCACAAGAAAAAGCTAAAGGGGATGAAGAAGTCAGAGCACCTTCAAATGAAACACGGAGGTTAGACTACCACTATCCTTCGTTCCCTGCTATCGGAGGTTGGGCTACCAATAAATATCCAACTTCCTCCAGGGGGAATAAAGAATTAACAATTTTCCCACCACCTCTGCAGCCAACACACTGTGTCTAGTCGCATTCAGACCCTACCCCATGCCACTGCACAGCTGAGAGAGTCAGAAGAGTTAAGGGCTCATCTACTAGGATTCCTGGCCAAATCCCTTTTCAATTGCACCTCGTGTTTTCCATCTGTAAGATGGTTGGGTATGGGGAAAGTAGGAAACAAGTGACCTAAGTCCTTTATAGCCAAGAGCCTCCTCCTGCAGCGGGTTTTCTGTTACCTCTGTGCTATCCTGCATGCTGGTAAAAGAAAAAAAATCCAATGGGGACAGTAAGATAGCTCAGTGGGTAAAGGACCTTGACACACAAGCCTGTTGACCTTAATTGGATCCCCAGAATCCATGTCAAAGTGGACAGATTGACCCATCTCTGCAAACTTGCCCTCTCCTCTCCATATGTAGCACACATGTGCTGTGGTATGTACATGTGTATATAGGGTCACACTCAGATAATAATAAATAAAAGATTTTAAAAAGACTATTCAATGCTCCAACTTGAATGTGTTATTGTATCATCTACCTGGATGCAGGCCCTCAATTGAGCCCATACTATAGCAGGAGAAAAACACAAATCCAGGCACTCTGAGGCCTACAGCAGTAAGTCATTTTAATGCCTACCCAAGTGTCTGGGAATACAGAAGAGGGAAAAAAATATACATTTGTGGGAATTCAGAAGTTTTACAAGGAAAATGAAAAGCTAAGCAGAGATGCTAGCTTGTAGGCTGTGTTTTCTAAACAGGAAAGGACAGGGTGGCTTTGTAGCCAGAGACAGTGTCACATAAAGGGCTCAGACACATGCAATGCTCTAGCAAGAAAGGCAAATGAAGACAACCAATGGGTATGGTTAAGTACAAAGAGCTTTGTCTTATTCCATTTTGTGTTCCTATGCCAATTTACCTCCCCCACCCCTTTTACACCAAAAGAAGTTTTATTTGGATCGTGGTTTAGAGACTAGAAGGTCCATAGAGCACAGACCAGCATCCTGGAAAGGACCCCATCGCAATATCACATGACTGTGAGGCAGAAAGGGGACCAACCTCGCGTGCAGGAAGGGCACATATATGAGTGAGGAATAGGGGGGAGCAGACACAGGCTGTTTTAGCAACCATCAGTCCTCTCCTACTGCACAAGGAGAAAATGAATTTAGTCATGGAGGTGGAGCCACATGACCTACCTTCAGCTAGACCCTGCTTCTTGAAGTTTCCATCACACCCCTACTCCAAGGACCAAGTGTTCTACACATGGACCTTTGAGTCACAGACCACATCCAAACAATAACAGCCTTCCTAGAGCAGATCAGTACACACACTCTGCAAAGGACTGGACACTTCAGGTCATCCACGTGGAAAAGTGGGCACAGACAATGCATATCTAGGTGAGCGTGGCTATGTTCCAATAAATTGTATTTACAAAAACAGTGGCAGTCTGGCTGTAGATGAAGCTGTAGCTTCACAGCACTGTCCTGGAACATACCAGGAGACACAGGTAGAAAGGCAATGGAAAACCAGATCAGAGACGCTCAAACAGGCGTTGCTGAGAAGCGTGGGAAATGGTAGTATTTTTTAAGTAAAAGAGAAATGATGCAAATCTGTATGCTAAAAGAAATAACAGCAGCATCCGGGATGGACATTTTCATACTTTGTATGGTCAAAACCAAAGCTATATCCTTTCTGTTCTTCACTATGCTCCGATTTCCTCAAATTGAACCCAGCTTGGTCACATTTCCCCATAAACATAAAAGCAGGGAGATGTCCTTTTCGATCTGGAAAGCGACACAGTGCAGCATGTCCCGCCTGCTCTGAAACACCTGAGCGAAAGTTTAAGATTAAAAAAGGAAGTCTCTCTCTAGTCAAAAGGCCACCCGTGGGGCCAGTAAACAGTCCCACAGTTCCCCAGAGGCAAATCCCACATTGTCCAACAAGATCCCTAAGGAGGTCAGGCTGTTTGCAAAGGGCCTGTGGCTGTTGGTAGTTCTGCCACAGGGACACCCACAATCCACAGGACGGGGACCAATAATAACAGCAAGGAGGAAAGGGGGGCAATATTCCTAGAGCTGCTTTCAATTCAGACAGTAAAATAATATTTATATTTTGTCTACTTTGGATCGCTGATAGTGCCCTATGCTAGGTCACAATGGAGAGCAAGGCACCTGGCTCCCAAAGAGCTCACGATCTGGGGAAAGGGTCTCTAAACTTTTTTTTTTTTAATCTAAGTTTTTAAAGAAAACCTTTTTCTGCGCGGGTCACCCTGCGGCTGCATAAGAAGAGAACAGGTAACGTGGAGACCAGTGGATGCAGAACTGTGTTTTGTTCTGATTCTGAGTTAGACACAGCTGACAGTAAGTCGGGTGTGCACACATGAAAAGCATTAAGAAGGCTCCCATGCAAACTTGAGTTTGAGGTGCTGGACCAAGTCTAAGAGGTCCAGGAAACAGCTGAAAAATAAGATAGTGGAAACAAACACCCCAGAAGAGGAAAGGAGGTACAGAGAGACCCAGGCTAGGAGGCTGAGGCACATGAAGGGCCCTGGACACGGCCAGAGGGTCTCAGGCACTGAAGGACAGGAACAGCCAGGTCCCTTTAGGGCAAGAGGATGCATTAGGGATCTTGGCTTCTATTCTACGGTAAGAGAAAAGCATCGAAGGGCTCCAGGAATTGATTGGTCTGCTCTAAGAGATTTGGAGGTGGCAAAAGGCCAGGTAAATAGGCCATAGGAACCTAAGTAGAAACTTAGAAAACAATTCTATCTTGGTTTTGGCTCCACCCACAGTCTGGCAGAGTTCAGGTCTTGGTTTGCACGGATTTTTGTATTTGGAATCTCAGACAGCATATGGAAGGGGAAAGTGAGGTGGAGGAGAAAGAAAAACCAATGCTGCTCTGGACATTGGAAATCAATTATTCTGCGGACCCGCTAAGGAGGTATGGGACATGAACTTACACACCCATCCATATGGGAACAAAGAACATACAATCCTCATTGCTTGAATGAACATGGGAGAATCTGTGCTGTGCTCTGCCTACAAAGACCCCTTGATTTCTGTTGTTTTAATAAGGAATCCTAACAAAAAGCAACACGGGGAGGAAAGAGTCCATTTGGCTTACAACTCCAGGTTATAGCGCATCATCTCAGGAGAGTCAAGGCTGCTGGTCATATCTCGCCCTTGTTTGCTTCCTAGTACGCAACAAACTTCCGCTACACACTTACACAGTCCAAGGCTCAGCCCATAAAACAGTACCGACCACATTTAGGATAGAGCTTCCCACCTCAAGTAACGATCATGGCAATCCCCCACAGACATGTCCACAGGCCGACTTGGTCTAGGTCAGTGGTTCTCAACCTGTGGGTCGAATGAGTCTTTCACAGGGGTTACCTAAGACCATTGGAAAACACAGATATTTGCATTACAGTTCATAACAGTAGCAAAACTGCAGTTACAAAGTAGCCATAAAATAATTTTCTGGTTGGGGGTCGCCACAACATGAGGAACTGTATTAAAGCATTAGGAAGGTTGAGAACCACTGCTCTAGAAAGTTACTCATGAGATGCTCTTCCCAGTGATCCTAGGTTGCGTCAAGCTAACAGTTAACCTAACCAGCACACCTTGCTAGTGAAGAAAGCCATCAGACAGAAAGGGAGGGGGAGGACACTGATGGTTGAAGTGGGCACTGACCGGTCCACTGAGCTGCTAGCCAGCTGAGGGATGGGCCCGCATAGACAGCTCACCAACAGCATTTATGCAAAGCAACCTTTCTGTTTCGGCCGAGTAAAACAAGAAAACTAGAAGCTATTTTCAAATACCGTCAAATCTTTCTAAATATTATTTTTTTTTTGGCCAATGTCAAAAAAAGAAGAAGAAAATGTCTACAGAGATGATATATGTATCAGACTCAGGGGCTATGTTTAAACCATGGAAGAACTGAAGCATCACAGACAAAGATAATTCAAAATTGACTCCAAACGCTCTCTGGGTGTGGTGTGGCCCACCTTTACTCCCAGCACTCGGAGACAGAGGCAGACGGATCAGTTTGAGTTAAGCCGACCTGGTTTTTATAGAGAGTTCTAGGCCAGTCAGGGGTCAGTGAGACTCTTTGTCCCACAACAAAAACAAGCAAAAACTCTTGAGGATGAACCAGATGCATAGCAGCCCAGTGCAGCAAGGACTGAACAAACACAGAGGAATTCCCTCAGCAGCAGGAATGTTCTGGACCTCAGCTAGAGAAAGTGTACTATAAAGCACAACCGGATACACGGTGTGAGAAAGACAGAAAAATCCCACATGAGTTTCTTCAAGCCATACCTTTGGCCTTCTGCACCTATATCTGGCATCTATAGATTTGACCCATGATTGAAAATATTTTTTAAATTGTATCTGCACTAAAAATGTGCTCATTTTTCCTCTTCATTGCTCCCTAAAGATGGCAGAATAACAATATTTACATTGTGTTAGGTACTATAAGTAAGCTAGAGACCAATAGAGAACATAGGGGGTTGGGCACAGGGCTCCTACAGACAGTACACCACTTTAGATAAAGGACTTGCATGTCAGAACCTCTGGACAATGGGGAGTCAAGACTCTGCAAACACACTCATCCAAGACAGGTTTGCAGGAACCAACCCACAAGCGCTACTAGCCGCAAACACCTGTTTTCTAACCAATCTACCTCCCTGCTGTAAATGGGGCCTAAAAGTGCTGGTTACCCAAATTACAGTCCAAGGTCACCATGGTATTAAGGTTTTGTATCTGAAGGTAAAGAATTTCAAACCGTTTTCATGGTTTCACACTCGGAGTTACTGTGGTAGGAACGGCCTCCCAGCGAGGCGCGGCTTCATGCATTTTAACGGCTCACTGTTGGTGCCCTGGTCCTGGGTGGAGGTGCAGGGCTCTAGTGGAATTTAAACACTGTGATCACAGGTCACCATCGCCGCGAAATTGCTGTGGTGGCAGTTTAGTGACTAGAAGACGCCTAATCGATGAGGACAGAAATTGGTCTGATAGCTGCTGTCCCAACTCCATGAGGCCAATTATCTCGCTGATCACATACATCATCCTGCTCCTTCTTCACTCAGAAATGACTCCGACACAGAGTCTGTTGTTTTCACTCACCTAAACACCGGGTAAGGGGAGGCTTGGTGCTCTACCTCCTTCCAAACCATCCTTTGCATCTCATTCCTACACTGTTGATACGGGGATGGCTTGGGTAGATTCTGTGACTAAAGTCCACACGACACCGCTGGGCTTGAACGAGCTTCCCACACAGCCCACCTGTTGGGAAATCATCTTAAAGGACAGCAAAATGTGGGTAAAACTCCACCAGGAGGTTAGCCAGCCAAACTGTTCTTAATGTTGGTCGGGCCCCATGAACTTCCTCTCTTGTGTTTCTTCAATAAGCTTCTCTCTTTAAAGAGTCTATCCATCTTCAGCAGGTTATCCCCAAGGCTGGGCTATTTCTCTCTCACTCTCTTTCTCTTTCTCTCTCTCTCTCTCTCTCTCTCTCTCTGTGTGTGTGTGTGTGTGTGTGTGTGCATGAGTGCATGCGTGTGTGTGTGTGTGTGTGTGTGTGTGTGTGTGTGTTTAAACATACAAAATACCTTGTTTTAAAGCTACCCTATTTCTGTCTCCTGACCACATCCCTGGCTATCTGATCTCCTACTGACACCCCCGCCTTGGCTTCATTCTCTGAAATCAGTGGATGGCAGGCCATTGATAAAATTAAAATTGAAAGCTAAAACATGGGTTAGAGCAGTGATTGAACTTGAAGCAAGCAAGAGCAAGGAAACAGCCCAATGCTGTAAATGGCCAGAACGTCAGAGTTGGCGGGTCCAGCACTCACCATCCTAACAATACCTACTGCATGGCAATGACGGTGACTACTGACTTCTCACAGGATGGAAGACAAGGCAACTCTGGCTCAGGGCAAAGGCGCTTGTCCCACGAGCCTGGTGGCCTGAGTTCCATTTGTAGAACTCACACGAAGGTAGAAAGACAGACCTTCACACACATGAACGCACACACTCATGTACACAGGCCATACACAATAACACATTTTAAAAAATTGAAAGGTCAGGATATAAATGTATGTCTTGAGATGTGGGATTCTACCTGCTTCCCTTCACAACCTGCATCCGACTCCTCCCTCCTCTCCACAGCAGCTCATGCTCCTGTTTCAGCCTTGGCCCTCAGAAGCATGACCTACTGAAGTATCGAAAGTTCCGGGATTTCATCAAACAGGACCGCTAAACTGACACTGAGTGTCCATCAACTTTATAATGAAGGCACAGCAAGATCTACCCTCCAGGCCTCTGGGGTCAGGCAGCCCCAGAGGACCTGGAGTCGCAATTGGGGAAATTCAAACTGGATCCCCAAAGAGGTCCAAAGAAACCAGAAAGAGTAGATGCGGGAGGGGCATGCAGCAGTCATCTGCCAGAGCAAATTTCAAGTTGATAAAAGAACATTACTGAATCGTCACAAGTCATCCCATACCGTGTGCTCCAAGACAAATAGCTCCTGCAGAAATATGTCATTTAATTGGAGAAATTTAATATAAATTTAAAAGACAAATGCCGGATCAACTTAATTATCAACAGCTCCTCTGTTCAAGCCCATTATCATACCACATATTTATTTTAATCCTTTCCTATCTGTAGATATAAATGAACTTTTGGGTAAAATCTAGTAGAAACGGGAGCTGTCCCCCATCTCAGTTCAGTACATCCCTCACGGTGGTACTTTCTATTACCTCACCCCCTACAACCTTCCTTCGTCTCCTAGACAGCAGCTTCACAATGGTTTTATGGGTTCCATTGCCACCCCCTTCCAAGAACAGGGGTTCACGGAAAGGCTGCGGAGAAAATTCTTCGATAAAAACACAGAACTCTGTCTCAAGCCAGATTCTCAGAAGAACTCTAAAAACAAAGGTGCGGCCGTGTGCTGGAGTGTCATGATGCTAATATGACTTTTAGCACTTTAGAATTAACCCGCGGCTTTTATGGGCATCGGCAGAACCAGTCTGAGCCCTGGTCAGAGGAGACAAACTGAACTCACATAAGTAGCAGGTTCAGAGTTTGAATCCAGTGTCTCTCCCAGCAGCACACGGTGCTTTTTCCTGAGTACAGGACATGTTGAGAGGTCTAGAGTCCACAGCGTTGTGCTGAATTCAAGTTAAAACTGGAGAATAGTAAACAGAAAGTCAGAACTGGTGCCACATGCCTCTAATCCCAGCCTGGGCTACAAGGGAGCCACTGTGAGTGGGTGCAAGAATGGAGGGAAGGGGGGGGATTTGTGCATGATAAGGCTTTGTCTGTCTTAACTATATGGAATAGTGATGTCAAAGAGGAAGAAAAAACTCAACCTCCACTACAGTTGCAAAGCTTGATCATCTGATTCATCAGAGAGCTCCTAAGGACCCTCATCAGGTCACTGTTATTTATGCACAACTATAGCCTCCTTGGCTACCTGATTCCTAAGAGGACAGCCTATTAAAAGGGAAAATTATAATGATGAAAGAATTGCTACACACAGGCCACTGAGAGTAATAAGAATTGACAGCTGGCCATTAGGGGAGCTAAGGCAAAAGAGCTGAAAAATTAGGGTAGCCGTAAAGTATGGCAGTGGTCCACACTTCTGTGGGCTCAGGCAGTATTTCTGTGCCTTCCGCAGGACAGTAATTGCTGCTTATGATAATGTTCCTGAACCAAAAGGTGTGCTGCTTGTTAGAGTGTTTCAGGAAATGACTCCATTTTTAGAAGATGGATCACCAAAGTTAGTTAAATAATAATCACTGGGTATTTAAAGGGGTGTTGAGAAAACCTCATGTCACATACGTTCTGGAAAAGAGCCAGCAAGAACAACAATGAGTGTCCCCATCCACGCGCTGTGGCCACTGGGAAACCTCTTCATCCTTATTTCACTGAGCCCCAGAAAGCATCCGGGGAGGCAGATGAGCAGCGGTGTGCCCAGTCTACAGAGGAAGAGGTAAGACATGGGAGGTTAATTTGCAAAGTCAAAAGTCACTGCCTGTCAACTCTGAAGTGTGAACACCAAGCCAAACTGGCCGTAGCTTTAACTGGACCAGCTTTTAGCTACTATGCTTCTGCCTTTTCTCTCATATCCGACCACAGCAAACTCCAGTTTCATTTATTTAATTAAGGGTGAGGCGTAGGCTACATGAATGGCTCAGTGGGTAAACCACTTGCCTTGCAAGCAGAAGTACCTGAGTTTGATTCTCCAAACCCTCATAAGCCCAATGCTGGGGAGACAGAGGTAAGATTTCTGGAGTTCACTGGTCAGCTAGTCTAGCCTAAATGGTGAGCTTCAAACTACTGAGGGATCTTGTCTCAAAGTATAGCTGAAATTGTCCTCTGGCCACACACATACACACATACAAACACACACACACCCCACCTACATACACTGTACCTACATACACATTGTGGGGCTGGAGAGATGGCTCAGCAGTTAAGAGCACTGGATGCTCTTCTAGAGGATCCAGGTTTAATTCCCATTGCTCACATGGAGGCTACTAACTATTTGTAACTCCAGTTCCAGGGGATCTGGTACCCTCATTTGGCTTCTGTAGGCACCAGACAGACATGTGATACAGAAATACACACAAAGCAAAGCACCTATACACACAAAATAATACATTTTTTAAAAGTTGCTTGAAAATCAGACTTAACGTTCATCTAACAGTCATTTGTTGAGCATCTTGCGGGGGTCAAGCACTGGCCTGTGGCCTGTGGATACAAAAATGAACAAAACACAACTCTTGCCCAGAAGCAGGAAACAGAGCAGCGCAGGAGACTGGCCCACCAGCCACCGATTACTCCGCAGTGTGCACCTAAGGACAGAACTGCTGTCCAGGGGATGGCCGTGCCCGGCCTGACCATCAGTGACCCAGAGAAGTGCATTTCAAAAGACTTCACTCCACTGACGCTCATCAGAGCCTGGAGTGTTCCCTTCACTGTCTGAGCACTGGGCTCTGAGGCCCCGGAAAGAGCATGCACACTGGGGACCAGAATAGCATCTTATGTATAACCGTCTCTAATGATGACCATGGTAGTCCAGTTAGCACACAAGAACAGAATTCCCCACGCACTCCAACCTGCAGGGAAGTGGTGGGCTCAGCTAGCTTCGCAGGTCCGCCTTGTCTGCAGGCAACACGGGTATGTTTTCTGGAAAGTCTATGGGGGGAAAACCTCTCTCATACCTAATTATATAAACAGACCAACCACTACCAAAATAAAAAGAAAAAACTTCCATTACACCCACCTGTGGTTTCCTGAATGGCGGCTTTGGGGAAGAAATTCTGAGTGCTTTTCCCAGAAAACTAAACTGCAAGCCTCCTATTTTTATATAAAGTTTAAGGAATTACATAAACAATCCAAGAATTCGTTCTTGTTATAAAAAAAAGTCACAGGTCAGAAGTATGCAGATAAAATAATGTAAGGTTCTACTTCACTCCCTACTCCCTTCCCTCCTATCCCAGGGCAAACAGCTTAATTTACAATATTTCATAACTCCATGTGTTCACCTACACCTCTACCTACATTCACACAGATCTACGGCTTTGGGCTCATTTTACCGAAAATGGAATCATGCCCATAGGCACTGTCTTATAATTTCGTGTTGTAAATGAACAACATGTCTTGAAGATCTGCATAGATCTATATATGTTTCTCAGGGAGTTAAATAGCTTTATAGTCTTTAAGTTTGGGCATGAATTATTATTTAGACAAGTATATTGGTGGGTATTTATGATTGTTCCGGTTTTTTGCTATTATAAATATTAATGCAAAGAATATTCTTTTTTATTCGGGTGGTGATAGCACACACACTTTCTGTCTCAGCACTTAGGAGTCAAAGGCTGTCAGAGATCTGAGTTCAAGGCCAGCCTGGTCTACGAAGTGAGTTCCAGTACAGCTAAGGCTACACAGAGAAACCCTGTCTGAAAAACCAACCAACCAAGCAAACAAACAAAGAATATTCCCTTTTATTTTATGTGTGTGGGTATTTCGTCTACATGTATGTCTGTATACCACGTGCATGCAGTGTCAGTGGAGGCCAGAAGAGGGCATTGGAGCCTCTAGAATTGGAGTTAGAGAGATGGTTGTGAGTGACCCGTGTGGGTGCTGGGAATTGAACCCAGCTCCTCTGGTAGAGCAGCCAGCACTCTTAACCTCCTAACCACAACACAATCTCTCCAGCCCTGCAAAGAGGATTGTTATATGCATGTCTTTGTGATGATGTGCCAGGGTGAGAAACGTCTGTGCAAATGGTGCGTGCAAACAAGCTGTGAAGTACTATCAGCATCAGCACCCACCCTAACAAACTCTGGGAACCCTTACTTC
This sequence comes from Ondatra zibethicus, assembly GCA_004026605.1. Classification (NCBI taxonomy): domain Eukaryota; kingdom Metazoa; phylum Chordata; class Mammalia; order Rodentia; family Cricetidae; genus Ondatra; species Ondatra zibethicus. The sequence continues at coordinate 32,975 of PVIU01003450.1, forward strand.
CCCATCATTGGATATTTGTCAGCGACTTTCCCTGCCATCAGTTGTCCTTATTTATGACTTTGTGATGACCAGTAAGTGGCATTTACTGGTCATTTCTACTCCTTTTTGAATTGCCACATATATTGTTTGCCCATTTTTCTTGCTAGTGGCCTTTCCTTTTCGGTTGATGAAATTTGGGGACATCCTTGAGATTTCTCATCCAGACAACATTTCTAAATCAGTCTAGCCACCTGGATGCGTCTGATTTTGTTCTCTAGCAGGCAAATATGCCAAGAATATTCTGATGGCCTTGATGAAGCTCTCTCCCTTCTGAGTCTTCTACCCACAAGTGCTAACCACTCAGATGTCAGTCACAGGAATAACCCCCCTGCCATCTGGAAAGGTGCCAATAAGCTCAGCAGCAAGTTTTGGGTTTTTTCTAGAAACAAGCAGGCCGGACATAGATCTCTTGTGACAAAGCACATTGCCTCCGCTGGAAACCTGGAGTGGATGCTAGAGTGTCTTGAGCCAAGGCAGGAGATGCAAACAAGAACGGGCTGCTGGGCAACCATGCATCACCATGTTAGGAGTAGGTGGGGGATGCAGGAAAAAACAGCTGGCAGAAGAAACAGTTTTGATAGAAAAGGAGGTGTAAATGATGGAGACTTGACCACAGCGTCACTCTTCCCGTCTCTAGTCGTGCTTGACCAACTCTAACCTTGAGCTTCATTTTATGTAGTTAACTCACGCGAAGTGCTGATTCTAAGGCAGAGAACGCTAACTTCAATAATTTGCTCCAACAAGTTGAAGGCTGACTCCTGCAGCAAATTAGCAATGCTGGCTGAGTCACGAAAGGGTCACAGACTAAGTTTCATAGCAAGTATTTGCCTCTATTCTTAGCAATCATCTCAGAGCGAGAGAATAACCCAGATTTAGGATCTATTCACACAGCAGACTGTTCACATGTTCAGAATTACACAGCACCATCATTCTCATCGTTAGGGTGGCTGTGCCCTGCCCCCCTTCAGCGTGGAGAAGACAGAAGGTCTCTCATGCTTAATGCTTTCCAGGGGCTTAGGAGCAGCAATGGAGGAAAGGCTTCAGATCTGCACACAGCTAGAACAGAAAAGTCTTGGACATGAAGGCTGAGTATGAGGCGCTCCTGTTCCAGCAGGTGCCACCGTTTAGTGAAGAGAGTAGAGCAAGGCCTGGATCCAGCATGGATGTGTCAACTAAGCAGCAAGCTCTGGGACCGAGCTCCAAACTTGTCCCTTGAACCACAGTCACAACGAGGAAATCTTGATCTGAAGCATCATATCTGCACAGAGCATCAGCTTGCCCTGAACGATCATGTATCACTGTGCAACAGGGAAAGAGGGGGCAGCTCAAGGGCCAAAGGGAGCGACTTGGTGCCGCTCTCCCACTGTCTATAAAATGCAGAGCCTCAGGAATGTGCTGGGCAGTGCCAGTGGATGGCGCGTGAGATGTTCTGGATCTACAAAGGAATCATCTCACATTTTCACTGTGGTCTGAGAAGCACAGGTGTGCATACACACAGTAGCCATAAATCCCGTACTGAAGTTCTGATCAGAAACATGGCAACATTCCAAACAAGTTGAAAACAAGATGATGGTTCGGATAAAAATATTCTTGCTGCTACAATTGTTCCAAGGACTATCAATCAGGAGTTTAAGATTTTGAAAACTCATCCCAGAGGGTTTTTTTTGGGGGGGGGGGGAGGGAAGGTGGGTTTGGAGTTTTTGTTTGGTTATGGTTGTTGTTCGTTCAATGCTGGGGGTAAAACCAGAGCTTCATTCATAATAAGTGCTTGCTCTATCACTTGGCAATACTCCTTCCTTTGTTTCAATATGTACTTGCCTTTGTTGGTCATTTGCTTTTTGAACAATGCTGTCATCTCAAAATACTGCTGCAACTCCCGCTTTGAATTGCCTGTGGTGCAAAACAAATCAGCCTTTTTCTTTTGTCAAAATGTAGAGATGCCTTTTGGCAAGGTCTAGAGAATGGAGGTCTTAATTTCCATTCAAGGCTAAAAATCTCTGCTAGGACCACAGTGGCCTAGGGAAGGGGAAAGTGGGTCAGAGGTCAGGATAAGTCTTTGTGCCTTGCCACTCACTACTCTCTTCCCAACCCTGGACTCGGTGAGGCTGCTCTCAGAGTTCTCAAAATAAAAGTCCCTATAACTGTCACTTTTCACTTCAGTCAGTGCCCTCACGGGCAGACAGCTCAACACTGTGCCAAGAGACACTGCACCCCAGAAATCAGCACAAGTGTAAGACAAACCTTTTGACCAGTTCTTCTTTGAACAGCACTCTGAGTCCTTTCTGATTGGTCTGAATAAGTAAAGCTTCCTGCCTCTAGTTCCTGCCAGGTTCCAGATGGGGCTGGCAACCCTGATAAGGACAGATCCCCAGGGGAAGAAGGAATGTCTCCCCTTCCCCCTAGGAAATATCTCTGAATTTGAAGCAGTGGACACTAGAAAGGCCACATGAAGCTAGGTTATCTGAGTAACCTACGGGGGTCCACCCTTTTCTCAGTTCTAGAAGTAATAGGGACACTTTACACCAAGTTGTGGGACCGAGTTAAAGGTGCAGAACTCTTTACAACGCATTTCAAAGGTTTTGATCAAAGTCCCCCAGGGTGTTCATTCCACAAAGCAACACCTCAGGGTCTGCTGCCAGCTCGCTGGCTCTGCAGAGGGTTTTCTTCTGAACTTAAATCTCAAGCCATAGACAGGAAACGTTGTAAAAAGCTGTTGTAGGGATAGGAAACGGGCACGGAGCTAAGTAACCTCGCCAGTCATATCCATTCAACAGAGCATAATCTACCGCAGCTTAAAGAAGCCATGACCACAAATAATTATTTAAGAGGACGCCAGAGCATTGTGACCCAAGCCACAGCCATCCTGGGGCTCATCGGCGAGGCCGTGGCTTCTCCACACCAGGCAGAGGGGAAAAAATCCTGTTCTAAACCAATGAAGGCTGCGGTTGCTTAAGAGGGAAACAGAAGCTTGAAGATTGAGTCGGGATTATTTTTTTCCTTCAGGGAGCATAAAAATCCCTACAAAACTCAACAGGGTCCTCATTCCCCAACGGGCAGGTGGCCACACTCACACACACACACACACACACACACACACACACACACACACACACAAAGGGGTGCTTGACCATGTACCACAGCATGTATGTGGAGGTCAGAGGACAACTGTAGGAGCTGGTCCCTTTCTTTCACCATGCAGGTCCCCAATCAAACTCAGCCTGCCAGACTTGCAGTGGGTGCCTTTCCCCTCTGAGCCATTTATCTAGCCCAGCATGTGTTTCTCATGCTTCAAAACTGGCGAAATTAAGTGATAAAATCAAAACCCTTAGTTACAGGTCATGACCTGTGGTTGTTAGGGTTAGCAGACAACACCTTCGGTCTTAGCCAGCCCTAGCACAGCCTCTCACTTGGATGGGTTTACCACCATAGGGGTGAGACCATCTACCATCCCGAACATCAGATATTTTTATGGAGGATCAAACCAAATTTCCTTTGGTTGGAAAGCCACGACGACAAAAGGCGTGACGGCAGCAGTTTGTGGCCCTCCGGAAGAGCCACTGCCCCACCTAGGAAGTACTGAGTACCGCACGACTCGTTTTGCAGTTCTGGTCAATTTTCTGCAGGTGATGGTAAGTGGTGGAGACAAGGTGTCTCTTGCTATAGCTCAGTCTGTCAGTCCGCCGCAGGACGGGCTGAGCTGCTGATGGATTGGCCTTGGCACAGGTGATTCAGAAGGACGATAGCAGCAGATCCGTCCTTCCACGGGCTCCCTTAGCAATCCTGTAAGAACTTAGACCCATCCTACCACTCGAAGGTAGACCGGAACACTTAAGAGTTCCCTGCATTAATGTCAGTTAATAAGGGTGAAGACGGAACCACAGTTCTGCCCTCTGAACTGACAGGTAGCAGTAGGCTCACACAAGCTGTCTCCACTATCTGGGTATCTGTGAGAGACACACCTTACAAGAGGCACAGACACACTTAACAAGAGAATACATGTGGCTTCCCAACACCCTCCCCCCAGAAGTCCTTCCCCTCTGCCTCCTCCCCAGCATCTTTCTGCTCATTAGAGCTTAGAATGGTGCCAGGTGGGAAGTTCTTCACTGACCGAGTGCATTTGCAGTATGGGTTTAAACTCTAGTGCCCCTCTGTCCAGAAAAAAAGAAAAGAAAAGAAATAGAATGAAAAACCAGAGACGATCTTAGCATGTTATTTTGCTGTCAGCTATAATTCCATAAAATGAAATACAGGACTCATGCATTCCAGAAGCACTGGGGTGTCAACCAAGTTTAGAGTTCTCAGTGGATCGCAAACGAACCTTGAAGCCAAGGTCTCTCTTTCGGGTGAGGATTATCATTAAGGATCTGAGCTGTGTGAATAATATCGATCAAAACCCATTTAGTTCATGTTTTTATTATTGCAGAGATTGATTGCCGGGATCTGGGTTTTGTTAGGTGTTCCAGTACTCGGCTCCTTCTATTGTAACCCACGCAAATGCAATTGCCTACCTAGCAACTGAAGCATATAGCACTTGCACTGTCTTATCTGCCGTCACCTAACAGTTAAAATCTGGATTAATTTAGGTAAGACATGAGTTGCATCTATGAAGCGTTCCACTTTAACTCTTGAAAGTTCAAGTATTTTCTACGTTCATAAACAAAAATGGCCGTAAAGAACCTAAATAAGCAACACTTAACTTTCCTTGTCTGACGCGGTAATTCTACTTCCTCCACATCACACGGAATCTGCAGGAACACTTAGCCGGGGTCAAAGGTTCAAACCAATTGGTCTGTCTCCCTCCCTCCCACTCCCATCTATGCAGGTTAGTCTGTACCTATTTGATCAGGTTCAAACTGGTTAAAGCTTGGCTCTCTTTCCCCACAACTTATTATAAAGACTCAACAAAAAGACATACTCTCAGTTATCAACCCAGTTACTCATGAGATGCTGAACAATTAGAGTCTTCCAGTTCATTATTTCCAGTTTCAAAGGGACTGCTGCCAGCAAGCTCAGGTGATAAGTGTTCCAGTGGGATAAGTGAAGGGTGTCTCCTCGGCCTTCAAGTTCAGGGTCAAGAGTTTCTTCCTGTGGACAAGTTTTCTGACCATGAAGAAAACCATCTCTTTTCCCTTTTCCCTGCTAGTATAGTTTAAAGAGTTCAAAGTTTGTATCTCACTTCTACCATGGGATTACTCAAATTACCTCAAGACACTCAAAGGCCTGAAGCAATCAAAGCTGTCTTTTCAGGTATTCTAACAGACTCTTAAAAAAAATCTAAAGCACAGAAAGTCAAATCATCTTTTTATTTTTAAGGCAGAAAAGACTTTAGCGTATTAAAACTTTTGATGGGACAAATGCCCTGATGTTTTTTTTTTTATATTAGAAAAGGAGTGAGCAAGAATGAAGCTCACTTCTTAACTTCACTCTGCAGGTTTGGAGGGGTCTCCTAGAACAGAAGAGCTGGACTTCTCATCCCTAAGTAAGGCCGGGGTCACCCAGCGTGGCAATCAGCAGCACATGATCACTGGCAGAAAAACACACCAATGGGTGGGGTCCCGGCCCACCCCTACCAGGATGGGAAAAGAATGGTGACCCCAAATAGGCAAGCTTATTGTTATTCTAGAGACAAGATTTCTCTGTGTAGCCCTGGCTGCCCTGGAACTAACTGGCTCTGTAAACCAGGCAGCTTTGAACTCACAGAGATCCGCCTGCCTCTGCCTCCTGAGTGCTAGGATTATAGGAGTGTGCCACCACCGCCCAGTCTCATCCATGTTATTTTTATTATTACTTTTTGTTTGTTTATTTATTTAATTTATTTATGGGGTGTGTGTGTGTGTGTGTGTGTGTGTGTGTGTGTGTGTGTGTGGTATATACGCATGTGTTTGGGAGAGGGGTTCATGCACCTGTACCCCTGTGGATGCCAGAGGAGAGTGTCAGGCTTCCTCCTCTATCTTATTCCTTTGAGGCAGGATCTCTCCCTGCATCTGGAACTTTCTTTTTTTTCCAAGTTAGGCTGGAAGTCAGTCATGTCTCTGGTCTCCACACCATTCACTCCTGGGGTTACAGATCATGCATGGTTTGTTAAGTGGGTGTTGAAATCCAAACTCAGTCCTCACGCTTACATAGCAAGTACTTTTAATTGAGAAGCCATCTGTCTACCCCTTTATCCATGTTTTAACAGCATATGAAGAAAGGCGAGACCAGCCCAAAGAAGCGACAAAAAAGCAGCATTTCAAGAAATGGCCTACAATGTCTGATGCTGTAGGAAGATTAAGAATTGAGATCATCTTCTACATTCAGGACAGGGAGGCAACAGATGGCTTCAGCTAGTGGGGTGTCCATAAAGCATCTGGGGTAAAAGTTAAACGATGGTGGGCGGAAGTGTGTCTGGGAAGAGACAGGATGGAGACAATAAATACTGTCAATTCCTTTACCAAGTTTGAATGGAACAAGGAGGCAGGGTCAAAGAACACAAGGGGTACACTGGGAAGATGAAGGTTTTGTTTGGTTTTATTTTTGAAGATTAGAGTGGCTGCCCCCCCCCCCCACCGTGTACACTAAAGATGAAAAGGAAAAGTTGTGGGAAATGGAAGAAATTGATTGGAAAGCAAACGCTATAAAAAAAAAAAAAGATGAAGGTTTGCAGGGCCCAGTACACAGGTACAGGAATCTGAATGAAGAAAGAAAGAAAACGAAAGAAAGAAAGAAAGAAAGAAAGAAAGAAAGAAAGAAAGAAAGAAAGAAAGAAAGAAAGGAAGGAAGGAAGGAAGGGAGGAGGACATGACCACTTCCAAAGAATGGAGATTTTTTTCATTTTTATGGAGATAAAAGGGAGAAAGCAGGCAAAGGGAAGAGTCCAGGCTGAGCATTACGAGCAGACTAAACCTAACCATGAGAGAAGAGAAGGGAAGAGAATAGCCCTCAGACCAAGAGAAGTGGCCAGGGTCTAGAGGCCAAGAGACCAAGAGCCAAAATGGCTGAGTTATATAAAGATCAGGCTGAGGAAGGAAAGTGGAAGCCCAGACCCTGGGAAGGAGGGCTTAGGGTAGGGGAAAACAGGGTGAGCAGTGCTGGAGGGGCCGCAGGTACTGAGGGATGCTGGGAGAGCTAGCCAGTGTCTGCTTTGATATGGAAATAGGCACCTCAGTTAGCCGCTTGTCCTGGGTTTCTGAGACTTAACAGAGTCTAAGGTGAAACAAAAGCTTTTAACCTGAGAAAAGAGGTGTGGAGGAACACAAGTGGACAATTAATGTGCATACATATGGATATATGCTGATATTTGTAAGTCCTTCATCCCCTCCCCAGAAGGAAAATCTGCTGAGTCACCCTAGCCCTGGACTGGTGGAAGGCAAGAAGAAGGGGAATGGCAGGCAGCAAGAGGCCAGCTTGCTCTACCCAGAAGGCAACATAGTAAGACCATCAGCTGAACTAGCCTGGCAGCAAGGGAGGACCTCAGAGGGAAGGGGCTGATGGTTGCCGGAAGAACTAGAATATATGGGGAGGAACATGCTTAAAGGTGGTTTTCAGAGATCTTGGTCTTGGTTGACTTATGTAGAAACTTCCCAAGGGGCGTCAGATGTCACTTCCCTGGAATTAACTGTCCTCAAAGCAGCCGGTTTTATTCCGATTACACAGGTCATAGACTTGGTACAGGAAGGAAACCTTGCAGGGTGAAAGCTGAGGCTATCTGCTGACCGTGAGGGGAGGTGTGGTTTGTCCAGGATCTGAGGCCTTGTACAAAGATCTGCCACATGGGTGTTGAGAAGAATGAGAGGGGCTTGTAGGGTAAGTTCCTGGCTTGAAAACCCACCAATACCCGAGCTTGAAATCCCACCAATCCCTGGGCTTGCCCCAGGCTCCGGAAGAAGCCCTGGGAGGAGCCACAGGCGCTATTAGGGTGACTAGTAGATTTTCCTTCTCGGGAGAGGATGAAGGGCTTACAAATATCAGCATATATCCATATGTATGCACATTAATTGTCCACTTGTGTTCCTCCACACCTCTTTTCTCAGGTTAAAAGCTTTTGTTTCACCTTAGACTCTGTTAAGTCTCAGAAACCCAGGACAAAGGGCTAACTGAGGTGCCTATTTCCATATCAATAAATCTCTTGAGTGAGGTTTGTTGTGTGGTGTGACTTTGTGGAATTCCCTGACTCCCAACTACCAGGATACCTTTCCCCTGGGAGCTGCAGCATAGCTCTTACTAAATTCACAGTGATGGCTGAGTTATATCAAGGGGTCCGCTGACGCTAACGGTCACAAGTTTGCAATAGCATCCGCTTGAATAGCAGTGGTTTTCCCCAGAAGTGATGAGTGGTCTGGTTGAAGGAAATAGAAAGCACACAACTGGATCTCTTCAGGGTTTGTATTGCCCCAAACAGGACAACTTCACATCCAACATATCCAACGCGTAGGAACAACTCAATAAATCTTTACGAATGAATGAATGAACAAACAAACAAGACAGCTTCTAATCTGACTAAAGAGTGGTTGAAATGATAAATCATAGTATCCAAACTGAACAGGGAAGGAAGTGAAGACAAGGGGACCTGAGGGACCAACACGAAGGGTCCTATTTCCTCAGTATACTTAGGCACCTGAGCAACTTCACACCCCAGACAATTTTGAGTTGTCTTTGAGTCTTAGGCACCCCCTGGTGGTTGTTCTGGGAGCTGGAAGGTCCAATCCTCTTTCCACACATACACCCAAGTGTTCCCCCTTCCGCCTTCCAGCACTCCCTAATTTCTCTTTAGACCCTCTCCTTCTCATGCAGTCTTTTAACTGGATGTCTCTCTTCTCTCTTTTTATTGCCCAGCTACCCTAGGTATCTCTCTTTCTTTTGCCTTCATCTGGTTTCCCTTTTTAGTTTATGAAAACAATCCCATCATGGTAATTATGGATAATCATAGAACACACAGTACGTGGGAAAGAAGGGCGAGGAAACCTTTGCATTGCAAAGTTCAAGAAACCAAAGCTTCTCAGAGTTACAGGAAAGAGACACCAAGTTTAAATATTACAAACTACATCATCTTGTATCTAATTACCCTGACCTCACCCGAGCACAAGCACTCAGAGCATCTTCTGTTGTGACATTTCTCATTAGTTTTTTTTATTATTATTAACATTAGAAGTATGTTGCTGTTAATTTTTTATTGCAATGTGTATGATTTCTGCTGCCACATAGGTTGGGTAGCTGTTTAGAAAGTAGAATAAAGACGTTTATGCTGTTGTCCAAGTGGATTTTTGGACCGCAACCTATTTGCCTGATTCTTTGTTTAGATTTCCTGAAGATCACAATAAGCTACTGAGTAATAACACTTGATAAGGTTTATGATAAATCAGAATGAGTGGTGACTGTCTCAAAGGGTCAGCCAGCCACCTTTTGGCTCCCACTTCCTCTTGAACACCAGGATATTTTAAGATTATTTCCATTCCCTGTGCTCTTCTTCCCAACCCTGACCCTATTTGTATCTCTTTGGTGGCATTTTTTTTTTAACACAGGAAAACTTAAATAAGTTCCAAGACTACATACAGCCTTATTATTTGACGATTGTGAATTTTGTCTGGGAAAAACTCCAAACACAGATTTGCCATTTTAAGCCATTCCTTTGAATCCCCACCATTGTCAGCAATAGCCCCATATTATTGGCTTCTTATTGATTTTCCCCCTTTCCCTTTCCAGAAGTTAGCTAGAACATTCTAATTTCCTCTTTTCTCATTATGTTTTCTTCATTCCCCAAGTCGCTGAAATGCAAGTGTTGTTTTAGCTTTTTGACTTCCAGAGAAAACACTTCTTACCATAAGTCACACTTTGCCATTCTGAAACCCATCATCGTCTTGTCACTCCATGCTGTGACTCTTCAGTCTCCCCTCTTCACCTTTCTCTAAGTCACCCTGTGTTCACACCCCATCTCCTTTGGAGGGTGTGGCTCACTTTCATCCTTTGTCACTCACTCCCACCTGCCTTATCATTCTCCCCCCCCCCGCCCATTTTCTGTTCCAAGGTCCTGCTCCAGCCCCAACTCCAGCCAGCTTCCCTACCACATTTATGCATTCTCTTGCCAACCAAGCTCCATTGTCCACTCCCTCTGCTTGGTGAATCCTGTGCTCTTGCCTTGAGAGGCCAGGCCACACCTCCCAGACACGATGCTACCCAGGAACTGCTTCCTTAACTCTCCCAACACGGAAAGAGGAGCCTTGATTTCTTCATTTCACAAATAAAGAAACTGGATTTCCCAGAATCCAGGGAAAGAAAATGACCTTCGCTGTAATGGGTCAATGAAGCGGTCAAACGATAAAGACCCCTAGTTCAGTCCTTTTAGCATCAAGGAGAAACCTCAAGCCCAGTGGTTTTTAAGAGATGGGATTGGTAAGAAAGAAGCGTGACTTCAAGCTTCGTTCTTCAAAGAGTTCTTAATCCAGCTACAGTAGTGTAGGGAACATGGTAGACACACAGCAAATGCTGAATTAATCCTTGGTGTATCTGAGACCAGGGACAGGAAAACACGCCCTGCTGCTCTCTCAGTTTGGCTAGTTTGAGATCGTGTTGCTTGGTCCTAGGATGCTTCTTAATATAAAACATCCTCTCGTCTGACACTTCCTTCTGGCCCAACCCCCTCTCCCCCAAATTTGAACAATACACCATTAGGGGAAAAGGCGTTGCAATTCCTGGGCTCCTTTCCAGCTCAACAGCACTATTGACTTTTCCTAACGACAGGATAATTATTGCTGGCTATTACTCTGGGATTTTTCCATATGTCCTTTAGTTTGAAGTTGCGATAACCCAACACTGCCTTTTAATGCTTTCTGACCCCCTGCCCATTAACCTCACTGTACACCTTTGCTTTTGGTTTCTACTTTTGCGATGACCCAAACTTCACTTGCCTAATCAATGCCTCATTTGGTCCCTGCTGCTGTTGTGTCTTCACTTTGCCAAAGCCTCCTTGGAAGAGGGCCTTTGTACTTGCAGCCGCCTCATTTAAAGCAAGTTCTTGCTATGTTCATCACTTTGGCAAACAAGGACAAGTTCAAGGAAATGAGAGGCCAAACTTGACAGAGCCGTGGGTGCAGCTGCTGGCCCAGCTGTGTGGCGATTCTCGGCGGGTCTGACACCTCACAGACACAGCGACTCAGCACGGCTTCCCAAGTCCAGCACTCCTGTCGGCCCAATATATTTGGTAACAGCCATTATTTCAGAAATGAATGCCTGTGTGTATTTATAGCAGATCACATGCCGGCTCTATCAACAATTAAAGAGATTAGGATTCAGCAGCCATATTTCTCTAATTAGGGCAAGATGGAAGGCATCGTCCATAGAATGCTGCAGTTGGGACAAGGTTTCTTCTTTCCTAGCAAGACTGCCATGCTGCATGTCAACGGTTGGACGTCTGACCTCCCTAGAGCCACCTCCCCAGTGCACGATACTCACTTCTCTGTCTGTCCCATGGAATTTTCAGGCAGGGGATTCCATTTCCAACCGGCCCTTCAAATTTCCCCTTCTTCCTTCCAGGCGGCCACACGATGGGCTCAGTGGGCTGTTTTAAGGCTTGTTTTGAAATAACATGGGGACAGCATCATGGGGCCATTAATTTCATTCAGCGACATTAGTTCCCTGGAGCCTGGGTGTACGTTACATCCTCACACTTGAAAGGCCTCCCCTCTGAACAAAAGCCTGATCTCAGGGTCTGGGCCATAAATTCCATCTTGCCTCTCTCCTGCTTGTACATTATTTACGCAATCTTCTCAGGGAGACTTTCCCTCATAACAACAATCCGCAGACGCTGGAAGCTCTGCTGTAACGGGAATCTGGGAGAGAGTTCCACCCATTCACAGTCTCGGTAATAAAATATGATAATCTAATTTGGTAAAAATAAACTGTGAAATCAGAGATTTGAGGCAAAAAACTTTAAAGATGCAATTCAGACTAGCAATCAGTGTTCATTCAGCCCTGTACCGTCTCAGCTTTCTCCCTGCACAGACGTTTAAGCGATGCTAAATTAAATAATTGACAAATTTTTAAAACTGCTGGGAATTACCATCTGTACTTAATTTTGGAATATAAAAAGGTCCACAGAAAACACCCTTTATGATTATTTTGTCTAATAACAGATATGAAACAATACAAACATCCTAGTCATAAAATATAATGTGTTTCAAGCACTCTGGTTTACAAATTCAAACACAGTTTTCAAAACAAAAGCCCACAGGAGACATAAAATACTGAGTTATAAATTCTTTAAAGAAAAATGTTTAGCAAAATAATCAAGTTATTAATTTAAAATGTACCTCCCTCTCACCTCCCACTTCCCTGCAAAAATTTTTTTTAAAAAATCAAAATAATAAACAAACAAAATTAATCTCACCCCAGGCTTCCTATAGACAGTAACGATGAGCATTGCTTTCCAGGTCCGGCTCCTGGATACACACTGAGCTAAACGGTCCTCTCCCCAGAACTTTATTAGGTGGTGATTGCATTTCTGCAGAATTAAGTCTACTACTGCAAACAAACACGCTGGAGCTTCCAGGAAAACACAGAGAAGAGAAACAAGCTCCCTGGACATGAACATACTGGCAAATACGAGAAAACAAGCTGACACTTACACCGGACAGTTCTCCCAGGTCCTGCACAGCGGCCGCCCTAACGGTACATCCTAGTCTTTTTAATCCATGTTCTGCTCTTCTTACTGATGGGACCACTCAGGCACATGGGCAAGTTGCAATCAGCTTCCCCCTCAGTGATGTATGAGAGCTGGACCGATTTATCTTGTCTTTCTACAGCGCATTAGCACTAATGTCTGCCTATGCATCCTACCTTTCTCTAGCCGTTGCCCCGGCTTTATCATTGGTAATCTAAATTAAAGAGCCAGTGAACAGAGCAGGGTTGCTGTCCCACACCCCTCCCTGTTTTCCGTGAAACAATTGCCAGGCAGTCACTCCCAGACAAGGATCCCACTGTTCATTCTCTTGAGCCTCTCCTTCTCTACCCCATTGAGACTGGAAGTCTGAGTGGCAAGGGACAGGCCAGCGAGGCTGTGGTGGTTCAAAGGTAAATTTACGATTTATGTTCTGTAACAGCAGATGGCCCCAGGAAATCCTAGAGAGAGCTGTCATTTACGAGGGTTTCAGCTCGGAATTAAAAACCAACACTTTTCACTAAAATAACAACCTGATAGCCCTCCAAGTGCCCTGGCTGCAGATCTAGCTTCACATTTTTCTCAGAGATTTTCTCAGAAATGTCATTCTTCTTCCACAGGTACCTGGCTCACATGTGCATCCCCCAGTGTCTGTTTTAATAAGAAATTTGAATGCAAGTTACATACAAGAGGCTGAATAACCTATTTTAAAAATTAGGGAAATTTACCAAACAAATGGTTAACCTTGTGGTCACCTGCTATCGACAAACAGCTGATGGGGGAGCCAAAGACAGTGCTTAAATCTTAAGATGGCCAGTCCTCCATTTGAGACACGTGTGTAATACTTCCCTGGTCCCCAGAAAGGTTTGGGAAGCAGAAACATATCAGAGTACATTTTTCAGACGAAAGTTTTGGATCTCTTTAAAATATTGCTACGTTAGCAGCATCTCAAAGCCTTTAAAACTAGATTTACAGTAAGCATCGGAAGAGCGGTAGGTTTGTAGTCTTCTTTTAGGCACTAAAGCTAAAGAACAGCTGCGAGCAGCAGAACTTAGTGGGTACCACAGACGCTCCATCTCTATTTTGGAGAAAACATGATTGTTTTCATCGCTTTAAGCATGTTTTTGCGTTCTTAATTTTGAGTTTTAAAATTAAGAAATTATGGGGCTGGAGAGACGGCTCAGCAGTTACGATTACTGGCTGCTCTTCCAGAGGGCCCAGGTTCAATTCCAGCACCTACTTGGCAGCTCACAACTATTTGTAACTCCAGTTCCAGAGGGTCCCAGACCCTCCCCTGATCTCTGTGGGCACCAGGCAGGCATGTGGTGCAGAGACATACATTCAGGCAAAATATTCACACACATAAAACCAAAAACAATCTTTTAAATTAACAAATTGTAACGTACCTATTTATGTGAAAGCATAAAAGATAGGCTTGCCATTTCTTTTAGGATTTATTTTATTTTAATTATGCAGGGGGAGGGGTGTATAGGTACTTGCAAGTGAGTATATGTGCTGGTGGTGGCCACAGCCACCCGATTCCTTGGAACTGGACTTGCAGGTGGTAGTTGGATGTTGGGAGTTGGGAACCTGACGCGCGTGCTGGGAACTGAACCTGGGTCCTCTAGAAGAGCAATGTATGATCTTAACCACTGAGCTATCTCACTAGCCCCAAACTTGTCCTGTTTAATATTCTTCAGTTCTCTAATCCTTGGCATTTACATTACCTCTTTTGAGGGGGACAGTAGCAGGAACTGAACCCAGAGCCAAGTGTATGTTATAATTTTTATTATAAAAATGTCTTTATTCCTATCTCAACAATGTAAAAAAAAAAAGGTTGATTTCACATACAAATAAGTACCGCTTTAAAAAATCAAGCTCAAACTTCCTGCTTCTCAACTTACTTTGCAGATTCCAGTTAGTTGAAATAAGACTTGGAAGGCTTCTTAAAGACTCCCCAGGCCTGCGTTAAATTTTGAAAGTGTGTATTAACTTCTATGTTCTAGAACCTAGTTACCCTGCACTGAGCCACAACCAACCAGAGAAATTACATTCAAAATTTCCATCCAGGCTTGTTCCTCAGCAGCTGGACCTACGTAGCATCCCATTGCTCTTAGGATAGAAGCCAAAATCACAACCCCAAGTACTCAGTCCTATTTCTCTGGGAAGAAAAGCTCACCTTCCCAGAACTGCCTCGCTGGGACTTGGAGGCGTCCGTCAATCCAGTCCTGAGTTCCTGCTCTTAACTGGCCAGTCCTGTGTGCAAAGTAAGGCAGCACTGGCCCAGAAGGCCATCTCCACTCCCCAAATCAGCTAAGGTAAGAACTAAGGAGTAATTCCAACTCTGGAAAGGTAAAGATGAAGTGGGGGGCAGTCCTAGGAGGAAATTGATCCTTTGATGAACATTGAGCAGAGGGGAAAAGGAGACCCACCAGCAAGAGCGGAGACAAGTATTGCCCAACTTGTTCTTAAGACTGCTTTCAAGATCTGTGCCTTATGCCAGCTAACAGGTATTTATCCCATGGCCACTGTTTGGAGCTTTGTCAATAACCCAACCATACCCATGATAATCCTGTCAAAATTTCCTTCTTCCAAAAGCTATCTTTATTTAAACTATGGCCAACTTTGCTGGTTTCTAAGAGGCTCCCAACCCCCTCCCCCATCGCAAGACCATGAAACTGAATTCCAAAAAACTAAAGACCTCCCTTGTAAGGAAGCACAATGTTTAACTGTAGATAAACTCAATATAAAATAGTACAAACCCCTGAAAACATCTGGGGTACCTACTAAGTGAGGAGACCTTGGCGTGAGCTCAGTGCACAAGGAACTGTCACTGGAAGGTTCCACACGGTCCAGGATATCTCCTGTACCTCTTGCCCTTGTCCTGAATAGTTACACCATGAGATCCTCAGAAGACGTTCTAAGACGCTGGGAGCAGAGGCCTATGATTATGTGTGCATGTGTGCATACATATGTGCGGACATGTTTTAAGTTTGCTATAAGTGTGATGATAGAGTTCTTCTGGTCTTGAAAGTAACTCTAGCAGACCAGACATCCTGCGGGAGCTAGGGATAAACTCTAGATAAAATAGTTGAACTATAGCAACAAAAATGACTGAAAGACAAGGGACAGCAACTGGAGGCAGAGGGAGAAACTAAATGATGGTGACACTTGTATCAATGGCATTAGAACGAGGAGCTCACCCAGTAGGCAGCTTGGTGACCATCTCAGAGAGAAACCTGCAGGCTTACTATGGAGCAATCAAGAGATCTAAACAACCTTCTGCCTGATCCTGGTACCAGCCATGGGCAGAGACTGCCCAATCCCAGTACCAGGCATGTGGGGAGGCTGCCTGATCCCGGTACCAGCCATGTGTGTGGGCTGCCTGATCCCGGTACCTGCCATGTGGGGAGGCTACCTGATCCCGGTACCAGGCATTGTGCGAAGCAGACTCCAAGCCAGTTAGCTAAGGCAAAAAGAAATTTTCCTGTTACTTTGTCACTGGAAAAGCAAAAAAAGTAGAATATTGGTAGTCATTTAAAGCTTGTGATGAAATTCCGAATCTTCATGATGCATCATTTACAATATCCAAGCTACATTTCAAAATCATTACACAAAGAAACATAAAATATAAGCAGCCTCAAACAAAAAAGGTGGCCCCTGCACAGCAGCCCTGAGATAATGCAGGTATTAACTTGGGCAATTGTAGCATGTAAGGCAGCTATTCCAGAAACAGGAGAGATGGCCCAGAGGTTAAGGGCACTGACTGCCCTTCCAGAGGCTCTGCATTTGATGTTCAGCACCCCACAGTGGCTCCCAAGCATCTGTAACTCCTGTTCTGGGGAACCGGATGCCCTCTGCTGGCATCCCCAGGTACCAGGTGCATAAGAGGTATGCAGACACACATGCAGGCCAAAGGTCCATATGCATAATATAAATTTCAAACCATTAAAGTGGAATTGGCAGCGGTTTCTGGGGCGCTCTTCCCATCTATAAGACAGCTGCCAGTCAGCTGTAAGAAACACAGCTAACACCTCCAGCTGTGGTGCCTTGGACGGAAGTTCTGTCCTTCAAAGCTGGTCTGAGGCCGAGCTGACAGGAACAGGAAGCTTGCCCAGCAGCCATCTCTATCCCAGAACCCTCCACCAGGTAGCAGAGATGCTTTCGGCCCAGCCATGCTGTCTGAGGCTTCCTTCCACCCCCATTTTTCTACTTTCTGCCCTTCTTTCACGATGACAGATTTCTTTCTGCTCTATCTCCTCTCCTCCTTCTGTGGTAGCAAATGAATCTCTCAGACACACACCCCCATCTGCTTCCTGGGGAGCCTAACAAATGTAGAAGTCTAAAGAACATCAATTAATGCAAAACAAGGCATGAAGAGAAAATAAATGAAAAGTACATGGGACAAAGCGGGGACCTTTATTAGGGGGACCTAAATGGTAGCACCCACCCCCATCAAGGCTCAGAGATCTCTATGGGAGAGAGGAAGGAAAATTCTAAGAGTCAGAGGCAGTGGATGAATTCAAGGAAATGGTGTTTTCCACACACGGCATGGAGCTGCACATACAAACTCAGAGATCGCAACAGTGTGCACCAGACCTGGCCAGGCTCAAGCCAGATGAAACCCCAGCATGGAACGGGGAAGAAGGGCATGAAGTCCCATTCCTAACCAAGGAGCTGTTGGAAACCCGATTGCCACAGGTGAGGGAAAGTCAGTTTTCTGCAGAGGAGCAACACTTAGTATATTCCATTCTCCAGGGCAAGTCCCACACCCGGGAGCCATCGGCAAACACAAACTGAACTCCAGGGGTTTGATTTGTTTTGTGGGGGAGGAAGGGAGGACATCTGTGACATCGGATAGGTAGGGAGGTGGAGGAGGACCTAGGAGGAGATTGTGGAACAGAATGAAGGTGATTAAAATATATTTCATAAAATTCTCAAAGGATAAATAAAACCATTTTAAAATGGGGTGTGATGCTTATAATTCCAGTGCTAGGGAGGCAAACCCAAAAGAGGTGAGAGAAATTATAAAAAACAGGTGGGAGGCTCCTCATGTATACAACGTACCTGAATAGACTCTTACCGCCGCCCCCACCAAACAAATCATAAAAACCAGAAGTTTGCAAAATGGGAGGGGCCCATTCTATGATCTCCATGCCTGTTTAATAATAAAAGCTTGAAAACTACAAACCATGAGAGAGAAATCATAAGAAAGTGGCTGTGGGGCTGGGAAGATGGCCCAGTGGATAAAGGACTCATCATATGACCAAGAGGACCTGAGATCGAATCCCCAGAACCCACATAAAAACCAGACACATGGAACAAGGATTTGCAGCCCTAGTGTTCCTACAAGATGGTGGGAGGTGAAGAAAGGAGACTCCTTAGAAGCTGGCAAGCTATCTAGCCTACCATAAACACTGGCGAGACAACACCAAGCCCCTTTCTCAGACAAAATGGGAGCTGTCCCCTGACCTCCATATGTGTATTGTAGCACATGCACAGCTGCATTTGCACACGAACATGCACAGACGCACATGTATGCACATGCACACGTATCGTCACAAGAAAGCAGCTGTGGTTATACTAGCATCATATGAGTGGCATTTCAAAGAAGAGCGTGATCGCCATAAAGAGGGTATTTGATAGTAACAAAAGAAGCGGTTCATCCATGAGCACTAAAAATAAAATCCATATTGCCTAAAATAGAATGCTACAAAGCAAACTGCAACAGAATTTATTATTAAATGGCCAAATTCACGACATTAGTTGGAGAGTTTTAATACTCTTTTCTCAGAAGTTTACAGAATTTGGCAGAAAACATCAGTGAGCCTTATGCTAAGGGTCTCACCCAGAACCACAAGAGAAGAAAAAAAACCAGCAGAGACACAAAAGATCTGACCACCACTACCAACTACACTGCGACCGCGCTGACATCCTCGGAACGCCACACTCAATACCCACAGGGCATGGTCTTCACGAGTGTACATGGTGCAATGACCAGGACAGAAGCAGGATGTGTTACAAACAAGCCTCGATAAATGCTAAAAGATAGAAATACTACAAAGGGTGCTTTTGGTTATAATTTAGCCAAATTAATAGCCACAGCAATAAGATACTTAGAAAACTCAAAATATTTGGAAATAACACATTTCTAAAGAACTCAAGGAAAAGAAGAACTCACAACCAAAGAAAGGACTCACAGAGGAGACAGAGGCAGCTCTGAGTGACAATGAGACCATGCCATGGTGCACTCTGGGGACACTGTTAACGCCGGCTCAGGGAAGCCTGCAGCTTGAGGTGCTTCCAGTAGAAAAGAAGAAAGAAGAAAGGTCTGGAGGCCAGAAGGGAAATCTTTACAAATGAAAACGGAGAAATTGTTTATGAATCCAGCCCTAATAGAAGGAATGAATTTTTTCATAAGAGCAGAAATCAATGGAACAGAAAGTTTGAAAAAAAGATAATGAAACCAAGCATTGGTTCTTTGAAAGAGAGCAATAAATTTCTAACTACATCCATCAAGAAAAATCTAAAAAAAAAAAAAAGGGAAACGCAAATTCCCAGAATAAAAGGTTCTCTTTAGAAATGTAGAGAACTAATAACTAAACAAATAGTTTTATGCCTATAAAGCCTAAAACTTACGATAAAATAGGCAAATTACTTGAAAGATACAATTTACCAAAACTGACAAACAAAGCAATTGAAAATCCTCGATAGCTCCATGTCTGTTGGTAAACTGAATATGTTATCAAAATCCTTCCCGTAAGGGAAACTCCAAGACACAGGGCTTCATGGTGAATTCAATCAAACATTTAAAGGTAAAAATAATACTAAAATCTTACACAACTTTATCAGAAAAAGGAGCAAAGTGGAATTCCCTTGACCCATTCTGAGGCCATGGTGAGCCTACTATCAACATTTGAAAGAGATACTTTATGAAGGGAAAACTGAAGTCAGCGGCTGTTAGCACAGGCACAACTGTCTTCAGCAAATATTAGTAAGTCTAAGTTGGCATGTATAAAAGGACAACCAACCTTCACATAAGTATTAAGTTTACGTCAAAAATGTAAGACTACAACATGCAACCAATAATAACGAAATATAATCAATAATAATGGAATAAAATTACAAAAATCAAAGTATTTTGTAATTTCAATGACTTCATGAAAAAAACTCTCAGCAAATAAAAAAATAGATTTCCTCAGTCTACACTTAAAATGATGAAGGGTGCAAATTCCCCTAAAATCAATGACAAGAAAAGGATGTACATTGCGAATAGGAGTTACCTTAGCCAGTGTGATAATGGAAGAAAAATAAAATAAAAGGCATAAAGGAAGAGAAAGAAAGAAATGAGAGTCCCATTACATACAGATGATATGACTATTTGAATGGAAAAGTCATGTTATCTCATGGGATTATATTTATTTCCTATATATCTGTTAAAAAGGGTCATAGAAAATTAAATTGAACTGTGTTTTCCAAACTATGTCTGGCACACAGTAAGCATTAAATTAAAAATACATCTAAATAAATAGTCTGAAAATATATATATTAGCCTACTAACAATATACATTTATTTATCATAGCACATAGCAGAGGCTAACTTAAAAAAAAATAAGGTTATTCCCAGCCAATGGTGGTACACATCTTTAATTCCAGCACTTGGGAGGCAGAGTCAGGTGGATCTCTGTGAGTTCAAGGCCAGCCTGGTCTACAGAGTGAGTTCTGGGACAACCAAGATTACACAGAGAAACCCTGTCTTGAAAAAAAGAAAAGAGAAGAAAGAAAGAAGAGAAGAGAAGAGACAAGAAGAGAAAAAAAACCAACAAAAAGCAAAAATGAAAAAATAAGGTTATCTTTGTTCTGGGACCCAGGACCCCTAACACTGAGATGTCTACAGACCCGTTAGGCTCAGACAGTCCAAAACCAGAAAGGTGAAGCGTGCTACAAAGTGATTGTGACAGAGGGCCTGCTTTTATACATTCTGTCTCTGTTGCTACACAAGCATCCAGGTGTTATTTTGCTTTTGTTTTTTGTTTTGCTTAGTTTTGTTTTTTGTTGGTTTGGTTTTTGTTTTGTTTTTGTTTGGGGGGGGTTGTTTTTTGTTTCTTTTTTGTTTTGTTTTTTTGAGACAGGGCTTCTCTAGAAACAGTTCTAGCTATCCTAGAACTCATTTTGCAGACCAGGCTGACCTCGAACTCCCAGAAATCCACCTGCCTCTGACTCCCACGTGTTCCGATTAAAGGTGTGCACCACCATTGCCTCGCCCGGGTGTTGGTTTTAACAAGCACATACCTTCCTGTGGTTTACACATAATAATGGCAAAACAGCAATGAAGGACACTTAAGGAAAAAGAAAACAGTAGTGTTCAGTCTTAGGACAAATAGATACCCTTTTGTAAAAACTGTATTGACATATCTATAGAAAAATATCTGGAGATGTACAAACAAAACTGGTGGACAGCTCAGGGTTGTGGGAGCGGGAGAACATTTTTTTATAATACAGATTTGGCATATTGTTTGAACTTTCAATGTTTATGAATATTTACTTTATAACTAAAAATAAAGAGAAGCCTCTTGATAAGGTAAAATATTAATATTTAAAAGTCACAGCGTTTAGTCTTTTACTCTTTTTCTGGGTCCAAGAAGATTAAAAGAATACTTTCTTGGTGCTCTTTAAGCAAAGGTGGGGTTTTAAAGATCACATTCCAGGTACTTTCAGCTCTAAGATCCTTCCCAGCATCCCTCCAAACAACACAGAAATGGGCTGAACACGGAAATCAGGCCAGCTCACAGGCCATCCATCCTACCGACAGGTCCACTGGCTCATAGAACTGAGCACTCAGGAGGTAAGGGCTTGACTCCCAAGAAGACTGTCTGGCTAGCCAGAATCTATGCCTTCTGATTGCATCTGACTCCAGTAAGTGGTCTTCCCAGCCCTATGAACAATGCAGACCACAGGCCGTTGAGATCATTGTGCATCTAGACCACAACGCTGTAGTTAGAATGCCCTTCGCTACATGAACTCTATCTGCTGACAGCTTCTCAGGCAAGCAAATCGAAATTCAGAGAGGCCAAGTGACTTGCCCACAATAATATGTTTGTAATCAAATAAGGTCTTCTGAACCTTGGGACACATTTTCCACTGGGATTGAGAAGGGACTGAAGGACATGCCCTACCGACGGTACCTATACCAAGGACAGTGCCTTTCTGTACACAGGGCACATCCGGGTAACAGCCTGAATAAGGGCTGAGGGGAGCAGTTTCCTGCCATTAGCATAGATCCTCAGGTTGTCATCAGAAAGCAATCATCATTCTTTCACCTCATTACTGTGGTCCCTAAGGTGCATGCACACTTTCCCTACGAATGGTCCCTTAGACTAAAAGGTGGTCCCTGTGAGAGATCCACCTCTCTGCCACACCACTCAAAGACGATTTGGGGTGTAATACAAATAAGGGTTTCTTGGAGTGTCTTCCCCAGTTCCATGCAGGCAGCGGGAATGCTGGAGATATCTAACCTGGTGTGATGTCTTATCATCATCATCATCATCATCATCATCATCATCATAAGTAGTAGTAGTTAGAAGCTATGAACCAGCTCCTAATGTCTAAGGGAAAACCAGTGACAAGCCTCTGGAATTACTGAAAAATCAATAAATCAGAGACTACGTCAGGCTAGGCGGCAAACTTGTCTAGAACACGAGTAAACCTCGCTCTCCTCTCTTTTAAGGAAAGGGGCCTGAAGAGCACTCAAACTAGCATCCCTGAGGGCATAAGCTAGAGTTCATACACAAACCCTAAAATAATAGACATGGAATATGGTATCGATCTTCTCCATAAAAGCTCCTGAAGCCTACCGTTATTTGTTAGGACTGGCTAATAGCTGCCCTACACTCAGAATAATAAAATGGCTACCGTCCATTAACATCATACTGTTTTTCGCTAATACAGACAAGCTTTCTGACTGTTTGTAAGCCCCCCTAACGTGGTGGACAGGATTTAAATTCACATACCCTCTAGTTTGCAGGCTGCCGTCCGGGGCATTGAGGAGCCCATACGACTCTAAGAAGCTACAGGATTCCTGGCTGGACTCAAATGCTGCTCACAGGGACTACACAGCCACCTTTTCCCCAGATATGTTACCACTAATGATTTTCCAACACAGAAGCTTTTAAAGACTTTGATCTTCTGCAAAAACTCAGAAAGCAGAATGGTGATCTTCCAGCTGAACAAACAGACCAGGGTGGACCCCTTAGCATCTGGCCCAGCTCCACCCCGGTGTTTCATTAAAGTGGTATCTTTCAGAATATGCAAATGACACAGTAACCCTTTAACAAACAAATGAATTATGTGAGCTTCTATGGGCAATTTACCCAAAGTAATTAAGAATGCTAAATCAAACAAATTATCATTTTAAATGGCAAGTAAGTTGTAATTAAACATGATTTCTACACTAAAAATGAAACTACCAACTCAACAAAAGGAACCTTGTGTGGATAAAAGGTGACATGTTCTAGGGGAGAGTATCAGGACCTTTGATTCACAAGAGTAGGGTGGGGTCTCACAATGTCCACAATGACACCAGCTCAGAGAGCAGTTCCATGCTTCAAGTCAGTTGACAGTATCTGAGATGCCTCAAGTGTGGATCATTTTAAAAGGCAAAGAGAATCTTCAGTCAAAGAATCAACCCAAAAGCAGGACAATTTCTTTCTTTCTTTTTTTTTTAATTTATTTATTATGTATACAACATTCCTTCCATGTCTGCTTGCATGCCAGAAGAGGGCACCAGATCTCATTATAGATGGCTGTGAGCCACCATGTGGTTGCTGGGAATTGAACTCAGGACCTCTGGAAGAGCAGTCAGTGCTCTTAACCTCTGAGCCATCTCTCCAGCCCCCAACAATTTCTTTCCAATGAACAGCTCAGTCTTTGTCTAGCAGTGAGAAAGGGATCTCAGCCTGGTCTACCTAATGAGTTCCAGGACACTCAGAGTTACATGGTGAGACCCTGTCTTGAAACAAAAAAAGAAAAAAAAGAAGGTAGAAGGAAGGAACGGAGGAAGGGAAAGGAAGGAAGGAAGGAAGGAAGGAAGGAAGGAAGGAAGGAAGGAAGGAGAGAGAGAAGGAGGGAAGGAGAGAGGAAGGAAGGAAGGAGAGAGGGAGGGAGGAAGGAAGGAAGGAAGGAAGGAAGGAAGGAAGGAAGGAAGAAAGAAAGAAAGAAAGAAAGAAAGAAAGAAGGAAGGAAAAACAAAAGAAGAGGATCCCAAAGGTCACAGCCCACCAGCAATGCAGAGTCCTTTGTAAGGAGCAGAGGCCATGAACCCATACTGAAACCACCAGAGTACAATGATAGATGTCATCTACACAATAAGTGAGTTTTACAGATCCATCAAGTCAATAGCCATGAAAATAAACATATGATGAATCTCTCCAGTCATCCAACATGTACAAAATTAACACATGATCTACTAAAGATTACACATACGTATTTTTATAGGGAATAATTCAACCTTAAGCATAGTGATAGTTTATGTTAAAGTTTCAGATAATCTCTAAGACCAGATGTGTTCACATCTGCGCTCTGGTTAGGACTTTGTCCCAGTGATGCAACAGGATTCTCACCTGACCCCAGCCAGCAGCCAAACAACCAAGAAAGCCCCCGAGAGCCACCTGCTTTCCTCTCCACATGAAGCACCTCCTCCGGCTCAGCTGCCTGGGTCTTCCTCGTCCACCTTCAGCCCAGGATGCACAGGATGTGTGCTGTCCCCTCCACACTCGGCTTTCTGGTCAGGCCAGATGACCCAGGGCAGGAGTCTAGGAGGAGTTGACAGCATGAAGCAGGGTGGTGGCAAGGCTGAACAGGGAGGGGCCTGAACCCCGGCTGGGGAAGCCATTCTGTCACCACTCCTGGCATCTGGGCCTAGTCACCTACCCACGCAAGATCATTTTCAAGCTGTTTCCCTAAACAGTCTGGCCTCAGAGTCACCCTAGGAACACAATCAGGATGCTAATGACAGTGGCTAGGAGTTGTGTGGAGGTTGTGTGCTGAGGAGCAGAGTGGAGCTGAAGCCACTGACTTTCCTGTTGTCCCGTCTCACTCCGGAGAAGCCACACAGTGTCAACTCTGAGTGGAGGCAAGAGCAAGTCATTTGGGAGACTCAAGAGGCAGGGAGGGCATGGTGCGTTTCCACTGCCCTGTGCCCTTTGCTCCTGGTCGTTCCCAGAATGAGACGTATCCAGGCATTCTCTCATCAAGCCGCTACTGACTTTCCATACCTCATGCCAGGCACAACAGAAAGACCCCCTTATGCTACACCATCACCGCCTTCTGTTGCTTATATTCCTGAGAGTGGAACTAAGCAAAACAAACAAGCAATTCCAAAACGATGTGCTGGGGTAGAATGGGAGCACCTAGGAGGAGCACAGAGCCTTCCTGGAGTGGCATGGCCAAGGGAGGGGACACAGCAAGCTGCTTGCGTTCAGATACTAGTCCCATCTGTGGCCCATGTGTCTGCTCCTTTGACCCAGCAAAAGAATTATCCATTCGCGGAAGGGAATTTTTGTCACATTAGAGTAGACATTACAAAAGTGTAGGCCGTCTCCCCCCAGCTCTTCCCTGAGCGGTGCAGGATCAGCAACTATTTACCAAATACGAACTTAGATTTGTTCTTGGAACTTATTTTAAGCAGGTTCTTAGAAGGCGAGGGATATAAAGATCCTCCAATAACCCATGCCTCTAGAGTTCACAGACAAGAATGTTCTTTAAAGATACTTATAAGCGCATGGAGAGATAACGGTGGGGTATAGCCAGTCAGTCAGTCAGTGGAATGCTGCTCAGTTACACACATACATACGCGCGCACACACACACACACACACACACACACACACACACACACACACACACGAGGGGGGGGGAGCAAGCCATGCTATTATAAAAGGGGCATCAGCACAGTTGCTGCAAAGAGGACTACAGATTTGCAAGAACTCCCACCTGCTGATTTGGGATTCCATGTCCTCCGTTTCTCCCTCCAAGTTCCCTGCCATCCTAAGAGCAGTTACTAAGGACTGTAGGAGGGACGCCATGGGACTAGAACTTAAGGGGTCTGAGGTGTCCCCAGGGGTGGGTGATGAAAGCTATAGAGTCCGGCATTGGTGAAGTGGGAACAACACTATGCATGGAGTCAGTTCTGTGTAGCTATATGTATTTATGAAAACTGTGTTCCCATAAATACCTTACCCATTTTCGATTTACTTGGGAATAGACAATGTTTCAGAAACATTTCATATTCCCTCCCTGTCTGCCAAATTCATCTCATTGCCACTGAGGAGCCAGCTGCTGTCCCAGCTATGTCATGTCAGGATGTCTTAGTCCAAACAACTCTAAGCACTCTGCATGCCACATTCTATCACCATCCTGCTGGTTGGCAAACATCACACTTTAATTATAAAGAGAACTAACCTGGGCTTGGTTTGCATTTTAACCCTGCCCACATCAAACTGACTGACATTATTCAAAACAGCTCATGCAGGGCCATTCCCTAAGCTATCAGCCATCTTATTAAGTGTCCCAACCATGGTTCCTTCCAAGTGTAAGAGAGGGTGACTGCCCTGTCATGTATTTACCCACAGATTATTGCAAAAGCCTCACTGCTCAACTAGAATCCTATAGATCCAAAAGGCTGTCAACCTTCCTGTTGGCATACAACTCAAAAAGGCTCCAACCTGGCTGGGGTTCACCACAGGGTCCCTACTGTACATGTCATCAAGGATAATTCCCACAATGCTTTGTGCCAAAATCATTGGGATTTGTATTTCCATTAGACAATTTGTAAGCTTGTGACAATTTTCTTTCCTTCCTCCCAGGAAGAAGACAAGTTTAAGATTGAGTATATGGCTTAGCTGGTAGAGTCCTCGCGCATGCTGAAGCCCTGGGTTCAACCCTCAGTACTGAGTACACCCACTGTCACGGTGCATGCCTACAGTCTCAGCACTGCATACACCCGCCGTCATGGTGCATGCCTACAATCTCAGCACTGCATACACCTGCCATCACGTGCATGCCTGCAATCTCATCCCTACATACACCCACTGTCACAGTGCATGCCTACAATCTCAGCACTGCATATACCCACTGTCACAATACATACCTGCAATCTCATCCCTGCATACACCCACTGTCACGGTGCATGCCTACAATCTCAATACACTTGCTGTCATGGTGCATGCCTACAATCTCAGCACCACATACACCCGCTGTCACAGTGCGTGCCTACAATCTCAGAACTGCATAAACCCGCTGTCACGGTGCATGCCTACAATCTCAATATACTCGTTGTCACGGTGCATGCCTACAGCCTCATCCTTGCATACACCCACTGTCACGGTGCATGCCTACAATCTCAGCACTGCATACACCTGCTATTTGGTGCACCTACAATCTCAGTACTTTAGGGTGACCAAGAGACAGGAAGATCAGAAGTTCAAAGGTTTCCCTTGGCTACATAGCATGACAAAGATGCATAAGACTTTATCTAAAATGAATATATAAATATATTAGTGAATAAGTAAGCAAATAAAAATAATGTTTTTCAAACAACAATAATGGAGGGAAGGGAGGTAGAGGAAGGGGAGGAAGGGAGAGGGGAGAGAGAGCAGGAAGAAAAGCTGTATTAGTACTTAGTAAATTCTCAAAGATGCCAATTTATTAAAAGCTAGCACCAGGATCTGAACATGCTTCACCTGGATGCTTGCTTGGTCTTGCACACTGAAAGCAAAGCTTATTAGCAACCAAATATTTTCTACCTCAAAGATCTTATTAAATGTATACTTTCGTCTTTGGATGGCTTAAAATATGCATGCTATTGGAAGGAACTGAAAAATAAATGTAAAAATACTAAAGCTCTCGGGTCTCCATCCATGAAATAAAATGTAAGAAGCAAGCATTGCATGCCAAACATTGGAAAGAGTCCTCTGAGGCAATGCTCTCCTGCCAGCCACAAGTCACTGGGACACACTGTGGCCGAGTTTTCTAATTGTGGTTTTCTTTTGTTCATTTGGAGTTTGGTTTGGGGGACTTATATTGTTTTATACAGTTAGCTAGTTTTCCACTGCATAACTTTCTGATCACTAGAGATCATCAAAGGCAACCTTGGTGATAAAGGTCGTTGGCTCTCACGCTCGAGAGCACACAGCTGTGGGGTATGAGAAACAAAGGTGAAGGAGCAAAGGTGGGAAGCATTGCCACAAACGGCCAAGGTTGTCTTTCCAGAAGAGGCCCAAGATGGAGCCTGTGTGTCTGTATTCACCGAGTGCTTCATGACCAGGCCCACCCCTGCAGGGGGTATCTAGAGGTCATCTGAGATCTCAGAGACTAACCTTGGGCCGGCTCCAAGGTCTCAGGGGTTCAGTTTAGGACACTGACAGGATACTCCCAGGTCGAGGCCATTCTGTCCTTGGGGGATGGTACTGCTCCCAGCCTCCCTGGTGCGGTGCTGACAGGGCGCATAGACTTGCCTGGTATTGTATTCTTAGCCAGCCTGCTGCATTTAGCCTACGCTGGAGTATGCACCCATCAAATGTATTCGACCGCAAAGGCTAAGTATACATAAGGCAAATAACACAAATACTACATTGATACTGTTTAGAAAAACCTTACAACTTAATGTCCACGACAACAGCAGTTATCAGAGATGAGGCTAGCCCATCCCGTGGGCTGGGGTATAGCTCAGATGAGAGAAGTACTTGACTTATAAGTACAGGGGCCTGAGTTGCAGCCCCAGGAACCCACAAGAAAAAAAGCGGGGTGGTGGTGTATGTTTGTGATATTGTCATACCAGACCTGGGGAGGAAGGGATAGGATCCTGGGAGCTTACCCACTTGGTGAGCTAATGCAAAAAATAGAAAAGGTGGTCCTCTGGTCTGTGCATATACATGTGCATGCATGCACACTCACACACATACACACACACACACACACACACACAGAGAGAGAGAGAGAGAGAGAGAGAGAGAGAGAGATTAGCTCAAACCCTATGTCAAAGAAAGATTGGCTTCTGCAAACATATCCTACATATAGTTTTCTACTTACAAAAAAAATGGCCTTTATGCTTGAGAGATCTATTGGATAAATTATTTAATCTTATGAGAGTCAGTATTCTCATCTGTATGGTGGGAATTTGGCCCAGACTGTCAAAATCAAATGCATAAAATATCTGCTGTGTAATAATGAACAATCATATTAGTGGAATAAAAACATAAACAGCCCAAATCTGATCAAAAAATTTTTTCAGGTCAGGTTTTGCTGACAAAAGAGTTCACACACATGGTATATGTATGTATTATATATATATATAAAATATATGTGTGTATGTATATATATAAAATGTATGTGTGTATGTATATATGTGTATGTATATATGTGTGTATGTATATATGTGTGTATGTATATGTGTGTATATGTATATATTATATTAAGTTATAAAATATAAGTACTTTAAATATATTTTATTACATTTTAAAAGCTGGTTCTCAGAATTACAGATTGAGAGTCATAAAGTCTGTGGTAATGTACAAAGGAACGTACTGAAGATAAACAAGCTACCATATAATCAGTACACTTAGAAATGTCTTCATTTTGTAAATAGACTTCCATCAAGTATGTACCTCATATGCACAGAACTCCTGTGGGACCTCAGGAAACACTAATTATCCAAGTGTGCATGCTTGGACTGGCCCCCAGAAGATTCTGCTGGGAAACTTCTAACAATCTCTAAGAATAAGGCCTCTGCTTCTATTTAGCTCCAACTAGTGTCATCACGACTGTCTCAGCATCCCCTGTTCCTCTAGCCCAGTTCTTCCCAGCATCATGTATTCCCTAGCAATGTCTTTTCTCCTGTTACTTCTTCCGTCTGTTTTCTCCCTATCTGTACCTAGACTGCTGTAAGAAACTCACAGCAAATGGCACTCCTTCAACATCCCCCAGCAACCCCTCTGCCCCCGAACCAGATCCTTCTAGTCAATGAGCACCCTGTTTACTGAGATCCCCACCCTTTTCAGTCACCGTTCAACAGACTCTGCTTCACGCAGCCTTAACCTGGCACTTCACTCCCATCATTGCAGCCCAGGTAAGTGGCCTCCCTCTCTCCCACCCCACCTACAATGCATTTTGCTTGTTTTTTGAGACAGGGTTTCCCTAGATAGCCTTGGTCACCCTGGAACTTACTCTGTAGATCAGGCTGCCCTCTGACTCACTGAGATCCACATAACTCTGCCTCCCGAGTGCTGGGATTAAAGGTGTGTGCCACCATGTGCCACCATGTCAGGTTACTTGTTTTAAGTGTAGCCTTCTCTCTTTGGACGTGGGCTATGACAAAGGTGGCTGGTTGTGACTTCCAAGACAGGTCAGAAAATGTAAAGAGGTTCTGCCTGGTTCCCTTGAGATACTAGCTTGTTACACAGCCTCCACGCTGGGAAGAAGGCAAACAGTCACATGGAAAGGATGTGCACAGTCCTCTGTTCCATAGCTCCACCCATCAGCATAGAGTGACAGGCATGCTAGAATCCAGCCTTCCATCCTTATCCAACATCCCTGAGGTCAGCAGGTAGAACAAAGTCCCTCCCCCCATTCCATAGCTTTATGCGAACTGCAGGGTCATGGGCAATACCAAGAAATGTTGTTGTTCAAGTAACTGTGTTTGAGATGGTATGTCATGTAACAGTGGGTAACCGGAATAGAAAAGAAAACAAGGAGCTCCTTCTTCTGGTCCTTTACAGCCTGCGTTCCAGCATCTTCAGAGCTCAGTGTGAACATGACTCCTTCGTGAGGCTGAGCCTGCCTGGATGGGATTTCTCTCCCACTGCTTGAAGCTTGAATGGCGCCCAATACGGATCCACCAATCACTGCATATTAGGATCATCGCATCGCTTTATAATGTTTTACACATATCTGCTAGATAACATATGCTAGCCTCCAGAGAAAAATGTAGTAGTGCATGTAAATGAAAATATGATCTCTGTGGGTTCGAGGCCAGCCTGATCTATCTACAAAGTGAGCTCAAGGACTGCCGGGGCTGTTACACACCCTGTCTCAAAAAATCAAAAAACAAACAAACGGAAAGAAAGAGAAAGAAAATATGATAGAAAAAATAAGGGACAGTAAAAATAACGTGTAAGTGGAGGATCATGTAGTTGCAGGAAACTCCAACTTCTCAAGTCACTAAATTACCTTCACACTATACAAAGTGTACATTCAGGCATGCACACGTCTGTGTGTATGTGTGTACGTGTGTGTGCGTGTGTGTGTGTGTGTGTGTGTATTCAGCCAACATGTGGGCTGGATATCTGCTATGAAAACTCTGTGTGTGTGTGCGTGTATGTGTGTGTGTGTGCATTCAGCCAACATGTGGACTGGATGTCTGCTGTGAGAATTGCTTGCTCATTAATAATGAAATTCTAAGTGGGCATTTAGGAGATAGCAATAACCATTCTACAATCATGCAATCACTCAAGAGTAATTAGAACATGGCAGGATCCAGCAGTAAACAGAGCTGATTCTTGTCAAATGCCATCTATATCAGGACTTCTTCAAAATGGAGATCATGAGGCTAAATCATGGTCATTAGTTTTTTGGAATCAATGGCTGTCACCAGCTCAGGCCTGGAGTTACATTCCCACTTTTACATACATGCAAAGTTTTCTGAGGAAGGATCGACTTCTTTTATCAGAATCCCAGGGAAGCCACTTAAAGCTTTATCTTATCACGCCTCCCCAAACCTTCCTCCAGAATTCTGTCAGGGTCCAACTTGGAACTAGCGATAGAGAAACCATGGCTAGTCATCCTGGGATCTGTGAATCTGGGCTGCCACCAAAGGTACCATGTGGGTCTGAGCAACCTGTTCTGCCATCCATGGCCACAGTGATGTCCGGGCCTGAGCTGCTGCTGAGGGCCATGTCGGGGTCCATGCCCTACTGAAGATGGGGTCTGTGATGATGTCCAAAAGTCGTGCAGATGCCTGGAGTCTGGGTGGACAACTGAGGCCATGTTGGCATCTGAGGGTCATACTGCCACTGGGGCCACACAGATCTGAGTGGCCTGCGCTGCCACCCGGGGCCATGGTGACATCCAGGCCTGAGCTGCAACTGAGGGCCATGTCTGGGTCTGTGGCCCTGCCACAGCCAGGGTCCGTGACCCCGATACAGGAGAGCTGGTCTTGCCCCTCATAGGGAAGTGGGCCCCACACTTGGGAAAGCTGATCCCACTGCTCACTGTAGGCATGGAAGAGCTGGCTCTGCCCATCGCTTGAGGGGGTGGTCCCAGTGGCCCAAACTGACTACCTCTGCTACCACCCAAACACACATCCAGGATTTTGAGTTGACCCACCCCAACATTTACTCCATCTCTGACCTGCTGAAGCTCATGAAGGAAGTGGTCCCGCAGAACCTTAGCTGCAGGATCTCCATGAGTCAGGGAAAAAGCAGGGTATTCTAGAGGAGTTTCAGTGAGGGTCCAGTATTGATGCCGTACCAGAAGCCAGAGGCTTTAAACCTGACCAACAATTCATTACACAATAAGCATTTGCAAGTAAAGCTGTTTGGACAAGGGGGTCTACCGAATGACACACAGCAGCTCCCAGTGCCACCAAGACCAAGGAAGAGGTGATGGAGACATGGGAAAGACAGAGGAGCAAAGTGGTTTTTTTAAGGGGGGGTGTTTGTTTTGCTTTTTGCTGTTTGTTTTATTTTGTGAGGGTTTGGGGGGTTGTTTGTTTTAGTATTTTTATTTTCTTTTGGAGAGGAAATGCTACAAGGGTGGAGGGTGGACATGGAGGGACTGGGAAATGAGTGGGAGTGGGGTGCATGATGGGAAATTCCCAAAGAGTCAATAAAACTATGTTAAAAAAAGAACTTTTAGACACTCATTTGTAAAGGGGATGTTTTGAATGATCCCTACGATAAAATAAGCCTAAGACTTCTCCAGGCAGTTTCCGTAAGAATTATAAAAAATAAGAAAAAGAGGACACTGAGGAGGGGGAGGAGAAGGGAAAGAGAAGGAGGGGGAAGAGGGAGGGAGAGGAGAAGGAAGCTACCACCTCACTTGTGCTTTTCCGGTAGTTTTATTTTTTTTTTCCTTATAAAAGAATGGCACTATTCATCTTGGTTAAAATTGATTATCAAAGGATTCATAATAACTTACTTCTTAAATATTAACTGTGCTTTGCCATGTGATAGTCACTAGTCATGGCTTTTTCACTCAGTCTTGGTTCTAAGAGTTGGTCTTTTCTCTGAGTGGTTCAATCCAGTGCTGAAGATAGTTCTAGAAGGGAGATGGTCAAAGTGCCCAAAACAGAGAGAAAGGCACAGGGAACCAAAGAGCAAATGGTTCATCACTGGGAGTGCGGGATAAGGATCATGAGGCTGCTGATAACCAGGTGGGCTTAGCTGGCCTGCCCTGTGAAGTGGGCATCCACTTGTTCCTCTGCCTTTTAGACCTTCATGATCAGTTAGGAGACCAGCTTTCTCCTATATCAGGTAGATAAGTACTGCAAGACTGCTGAGAACCACAAAGCCAGCTCTCATGGGAGCAGATCCACCCACAAACCCAAGGAAGGGAGACACAGATGCTTAATGAGCAACTTAGATCCAAGGATGAGCGGACTGTGATTCTCCCTCCTCACATTCAAAGTTTCAGTGGAGGAAGGAAGGCTTTATAAAAGGTCTGAGTTAGAGATGGACCACAAGGCAGAGTACCAGAGAAAACAGGCTTCTGGCACTTAAGGAGATGGGATAAGAAACATTTCATCGTTTCTTGATCCACTAATTGTCCCTTTAATGGTATATTCAGTCTTTCATATGTAAGTGACTTATCATTTAAGTTAGACAGTCACTTGGACCCTTTGCCCATATTATATTTTATCTCACTTATACAATGGTATACACTAACTAGTCAATAAATATTCTATGAATTAATAGATGAGGTTTTCTCCCTGAAGCTTGGGATGGCGATAAAGCAGTATCTCTCTTTATAAGGAAACAAAGCATGTTCTTCTAATTCACTATACGCAGTATCCACCATGTACTCTTTCATTAGAAAGCAAAAATGTAAATGAGCCACTCAGAGCATCACCAACCATCTAGGGCAGGAGGCATGGGGGTCTTAGCAGAAGGAGCCACTCTCTGATTGGTGCATGGAGACCTTGGAGAGGGCAGAAGACAATCTTATTTTACCCACCATGTCTGAAAAATGAATCTGTATTTCTTACAAAAAAAAAGAGGAGGAAGAAAGGAAGAAGATACGTATGAGTGGATCTTGATTCGCTTTGATATAATGATTCATGCAATCTCTCCTCCTCCTCTCCCACCATTCGGTTTGGTATATGGTGCATATACAGCCATTCTTTACATAAGTTTGCACATCTGAGAATTAAATGCCTAGGGAAGAGAAAGTATTCATGGAAGACAATACCTTCAAATTATAATTAAAAAACATAGAAAATCTTCTGAAATAACTTCCAGATCAACAGATACCATGATAACACATATAAAATATGATAAAAAGAAAAGTTAAACATTGGCCTCATCACCACCAACGTATTTAGACAGTTCTTTTTTAAAAAAAAAAATCTATGTGTTTATTTTCTTGTTTATTGGTTTTGTTTTAACAGGAATTGAACTCAGGGCTCACATCCACTAGGCAAGAACCCTACCACTGAGCTATCCCAACTCAAATACCACTCAGGTTATTTAGGACATCAACTTTATAGCAACATGACATTCTCTAGACTCTTCTTTCCCTTTGGCCATAACCCGAATAGCTAAGAGCGGGTGTATTTACCTGACTTCATTTTCTTTAAGTCACTCACTTCAGAGTAAAAACTTGCAGATAAACAAAGGAAATGCTGAGGCACGCTTCACCCCACTTCCTAGTACATCTTAGAGGGCTCCATCATTCTGATGACCTTGGTCTTGGAAAGTGTTCAAAGGCCAAAAGGGAGGACAGCTTTTGCTTTGTTTCATTGAAACCGAATAATCTTGCTTAAAACATATTCGCCTTGAACTCACTGTATAACCCATGCTCTCCAGCCTCCTGCCTCAGCCTCCTAAATGCTTGAATTAAAGATACGCACCATGATGTTCAGTTTAGGAAGACACTGTTTGGGCATGCTGGGCACTGAACCCAGGATCTTGTGCGTGCCAGGCAAGATTTCTACCATGGCACAAACTCCTGGCCCTCTTTGTACATTTTATTTTCAGATAGCATCTCACCAACTTACCCAGGTAGGCCTTGAACTTGTGATCTTCCTGTCTCAGCCCCCCAGGTCTGTGGCTCAGGTCTAGCTGTGAAACACTTTGAAGAAGATGTTGTTCCTCATCATGACGAGACAGAAGAATAAAGTGGTTTCACCTCAAAGCAAACCAGAGTGAAGACCTTCAGAAGGACACTTCTTCTCTTCCTTTTTCCTAAGACAGAGTCTCACTATGCACCGATGAAGGCCTGGAGCTCACTACGTACACTAGGCTGACCTTGAACTCATAGAGATCCACCTGCCTCTGACTTGTGAGTGCTAGGATTAAAGGCATGTGTGACACAGTGACCAGCCTTAAAGAACATTTCTTGTACAAACTGATAGGTTGTGGAAAAGAACTATTTAAAAAAGAAGCAGCTTTTCTGGGTAAATAGATATTCTTTTCTTAAATATCTTGACTTCTCACCCCAGGATCATGTGGGAATATAATCAGCCCAGGGGGACTGCATGTCTGTTGAATTTAACTCAGTGCTGAAACTCCTGTTTTGGGCTGGCAAAATAGATCAAGTGTTTGCCTTGTAAGTGCAAGGGCCTTAGTTTGATCACCAGAATCCTTGTTAAAAACAAAACTGGCATTGTGACACACAGTTGTGATTCCAGAGTTGGAGAGGGAGAGATGGGCAGGTCCCCGGGGCTCACTGATCTGCCTGCTCAGCCTCCTTGGCAAGTTCCAGGCTCTGTCTCACTGCGCAGGATTTAATCTCATTCTTCATGCTTAACTTTTGTATGCTCTCAAAAATCATTCAAATTGTAAGCCAATGTGTCTACTTTAAAAGGCTGGAAATGGCGGGGGGGGGCAATTTTTGTAAATCAAATAAAAGGTGGGGGGAGGAGTAGGTAGACTTGGAAAGGGAACTGAGCCTGGATCCTCTTAACTACTAAGCCATCTTTCCAGTCCCATGTCTTTATTTTCTTACTTATAAAATAGGATTATAACGTCTACTGTCAAGATGAGACAGTTGGTACAAGATGTCTAATTAGCAGCATGCAAGCCCTTAGCGGGCATGATATATTTTTGTATTACTTCACAAGGTCGTCGTTAGGAATCAACAAAACTGTGTGCACATACACACACACACCCCAAAATGCACTTGGCACATATAAATGCTAATGCTGGTGTCCTATAAGGACGTGACTTAATACTCAATGTGAGCCATCTTCTTTACACACCCCAGGCAATTTTCTGGCATGACTGTCCTGTTGGCCACATACTTTGATGTGCCATTACATCACACATACATACCTAAGTGTCTCTCAGCATACACAAAATACTCATCAATCTCTCACTCAGAATAAACTCTAAAAGGGCTTCCCAGTTGCCAAAGCTCACAAGGAGCAGAAATCAGCATTGGATATTCAGCTCTGCAATGAGAGTTCTGTGTACGCGACTACACTGAGGTGTCTGTCTGAGCTGTGAAAAGCATGAAACGATCAGGGTACAAGACACCAGCCATGGGCTGTTTCTAATCCTCTTTGTATATTCTAGCTTTACCTGGATGGGCAGTGTGCCGAAAGCAAATTTATCGCCAATGCCATCCAAATAATTACAGGCTGACAGGTCCTGGCCCCCGTGTCCCAGCCTCAAGTCTTTTCACATGACTCATCGGTTCAGCCGGAAAGCAGGAAGTGCTCCATTTGAAGGAGGAAGTCACAAGGACGCCACGCCCCGGGACAATACTCTTCTTACCTAAGTGGTGTTATTATTATTCCCATCTGTCAGGGAACACCCAAGCAGAACACATTTAGTCATGTCATGAGAAAGGAAGGTGTCCTGTGGGACAGCCAAGAAGCTTGCACTGACCCACTCGCTGACCCCTGGTGGTCTCAAAGTGCAACTGCTAACCCGATCAGCACCCAGTCAGCTTATCTAGGTGGTCCTTTGTTTCCTTAGATGAGTGTAGGCAGTGTGGGTGTGTCTTCTTGTATGTATCGACACAGGCATACAAGCCCATACAAGAAGAGTTTTGGCACTCAAAAGGAAGTGACTGTGAATATCTTCATTGCCAAGGCTGCCATTTTTTTTTTAATAAATTAGCACTCTCAAATAGAAGCCTGAATATATATCAAGATATGCCATCTTTTATGGCGTAAAGACACATTTGCAATTCAAACAGTGAGGCGTGACCTCATCTACACTTTCTGGATCTGGAAGGTTGTCCAGATGCAGGTGGGATGGGGCGGAGTTTTCTTTGTAGCCTCAGACCCACAGCCCAGCGGGGGAACTTTGGAGAAATGAAATACTAACTAACCTGTGCTCTCTCGCCCTCTCTCCAGCACCGCCACTGGAAACCTGACTTCCGACCTCGAAGTACGAATGATCAAGAGGTTTTTTTTACTTTATTTGAAAACTGTGTGTTTTGGCAGTTACTAATCATTTTTTTCGTGTTATCGCTGAGATATGAGATTTTCTTATCACAAATATTGGGCATGAATTCTCATGATTTATATTTAGAAAACATTCAAGGTCAAATCAGTGTATGGCCAGGCGTACTGGCAGAAATCTGAAGCCGGGGAGGCAACAAGATCACAAGTTCAAGGCCAGCCTCACTATGTAACAAAGTTCAAGGCCAGCAAAGCAATATGAAACCCTATCTCCAAGATAAAAATAACACTACTAACTTCTGTATATATAAAATTCTTATCATTTACAGAATTCTTTCCCTTACTGAGAATCCACATGCTAGAGACTCAGACACGCCACGACCCTACAAGCTAGGTTTTGTTTTCCTATTTTACGTTGAAGAAACACAGCAGCATACTTCAGGCCCCTACCATCACAGAGGCAGGAAGCAGTAGGGTCCTGTGATGGCCCAAGCCCATCTACCACCCAGGCCATCTGTCAGCTTTTGCCTAGAAACTGATCTCTCTATTCGTGAATGACCTCACATATTATAGGACGCACGCGCAGGGCAATGGACATTCAGAAATAGTGCCTCCTGAAGATTTACATCACTTCACCCACATGCCACTTACCCAGCAACCACTTTACACACATCTTCTTGATACAAACATAATTACAATCTGCAAAGAAGTCTTCGAGACACCAAGACAAGAGTGGCATTTGCCTTGCACGTTCCAGCTAGGAGATGCCACTGCTATGACCAGACAGAACTCCTTAGTGTTTATTTACTTTGTTCAGACAACATGTTAGAAAGCTGAGCCGTGGAACTCTTCAGTCTTTAACTGAGAAACACTAGGGGAGGGACCAAAGGGCAGGGAGAGAGAAAGACAATGCCCAAGAGGAAAACTAGAGAAGTCTGTCCCAGGCTGGTGCCATTTCCCATAGGGTAAAATTTAAAGTAATTTCTAAATATGTCTCCTGAAAGTGTTTTAATGTTTAAAGGAAGACTATTTCCTGTATAATGATAACAACCAAGTGTTTGAAGCTGGAGAGACGGATCAGCAGTTGGGAGCTCTTGCTGCTCTTGCAGAGGATTCAGGTTTGATTCCCAGCACCCATGTCATGGCTCACAGCCACCTGGAACACAAGGTCCGGGAGATCTGACACCACATTCTGATCCCTGATGACACCAGGCACACATGTGATGCACATACATCATACATAGGTGTAGACAAAACATTTATATGCATAAAATAAAAGCAATCTCTTAAAAACAGCAATAATAACAAGAGTCCCCAGAGGGTTTTAAAGTTGTGTGGGACTCTCTCTCTCTCTCTCTCTCTCTCTCCTATTTCTTCCCTTTTCTTTCATTTCAACAATAAGCATACTTACCTACTAGAGCACGATTTTGTGTTGCAGACCTTCCAGAAATTTCCTGGCGGAGTTCCCTAACTCTGTTCTGTTGTTCACCAGAACTGTGTGTTCACCACAGTTACAGACTCCAAACCAAGTTATTAACTAAGAGGAGTGCTCATCCTTTATCTTCCTATTTGACAGTCTTCCTTAGCTTCAAACTGTACCTTCTTGTAGGGTTTTCTGAAGTTTCACACATGACTATATCCTAACTTTCTAGATGATACACGGAGCACCCAGCAATGCGGAGAGGAACATGTCTGGTCTCAGTGTCTGGAGGTCTTTAGTTTCAACCCTCTAAGATGGTTCCTAAGATCCTACTCGATCAGCAGAGAATGAGAGACCGTGTCCTGAGCTGGTAAACCATTGATCTAGCCAAGAAAAACAGCACATGGTATAATTCTAGAATGGTTTTATTTTTCCCTTTGGCTTTTCCCAAATAGATAAGGCTGAATTACTGCTGGGAACTGCATTTGCAGCCAGCAAATTGGGATCCAGCAACCAACTAATTTGGGACCAGCTTCCAGAAGTAGCAACTCCTCAATGGCAAGCAGATAAAAATAACATTAAATGGATAAGTTAATTTCCAGGGCGAGTGTTAGACAACAAAATGACTTTTCAAAAGCTTGGCAGTACGTCCTTTGGGAGGTCTAACTGGAACATAGGTCACTAGACAGAAATTAGCAGAAGTGAGCGAATGAAGTGAGTTAGAGGATGCCATGAAACAAGCCAGTTCCTGTCGTGGAGCTGGGTCCATTCAGCAGTGACCTGGTGGGTTCTCACTTCAAGTTCCTCCAGCCGGTCACATAAAATATCGTCAATGAAGACTTAGGTATGCACCAAAAGGGGTCTGCTTCTCGAATTTCAAAGGGTTCCCATGAATCTGTAAACTGTGGCTATCACCCCTAACAAAGGGGGTAAGTCTACCATTCACAGAGGGAAACGGAAAAAAAACAACCGCTGAAGAAATGGTGTTTTGTAAATGTTCAACTTCTTAAACTAATTAGAAGTTAAATTTTATTAAAGACTTCGCTAAGATTGGAGTCTCGTGGAAACACAAAGCAATATATAGCGACACAAACCTTTTCTCCTCAAGTAGTTTTTCAGAGTTTTTTTGTTGTTAACGTTTTTCAGAGTTTTAAATGACCCATGTTGAGGAATTGACAAACAAGTTAACTCACAAATTGTTGGAAGGAGTGTAAATTGATGGAGACTTGGCAGAAAATATTTATTATTATTATTATTATTATAAAATACATAGCAAATTTTAAATTTTACATAATGGATTCCACAAGCATGAACTTACTCAACAAATAATGTGCACTGAGAGACATGTTAGAAAATGTCCTTTGGAGCCACGGTTATAAGAGCAAAACTCAACTCAACTATCAATAGGGCAGTGGTTCTCAATCTTTCTAATGCTGCAACCCTTTAATATAATTTCTCATGTTGTGGTGACCCATGCCCATAAAATTATTTTGTTGTTACTTCTTAAGTGTAAATTTGCTACTGTTATGAATCATCATGTAAATATCTGATATGCAACCCCAAGGGGGAGGGGTCACAATATACAGGTTGAGAGCCACTGCAATAGAATAGGTTAAATAAATTATAGTAGTCTAAAGCTGGGCAGTGGTGGCACACGCCTTTAATCCCAGCATTCAGGAGGCCGAGGCAGGTGGATCTCTGTGAGTTCGAGGCCAGCCTGGTCTACAAGAGCTAGTTCCAGGACAGGCTCCAAAAGCTACAGAGAAACCCTGTCTCGAAAAACCAAATAAATAAATAAAAATAAAATAAAATAAATTATAGTAGTCTAGTCAATGGAAATATAGTGTACTATGGCTAATCTACATGGATTTACAAAAGGGTTTGTTCTGGCAAGCACGACATGAAAAAAATCAAAACACAGACATGAATAATAGAATCCCACCTATGAGGCCATCCAGTTCAATGTTTTTTAATGTAGGTACTATTGATCATCATAGCAAGCTACCCCAAAATTTAGTGTCTTAAAACAATGGTTAAATATGTCTCACAACTCCATGGAATTCCTAGGAAGGCCATCTCTTGGTAATATTTTCCTTTGGTGGCTGTAGTGAGCCGGATCACTAGTTAGGGTGTAAGGTAACTACTTCACAGCGGTCTTGACTGTTCTGGCTGCAATATCTGGTATGAGGCATATTGTCCTTCATCTAGGTGTAAAGATACACATACAAGGGCGGCAGCATCTCTGGAGGCCACGGGTGAAGGCAAAGTCATTCCCACAAAACTGTTTTTGGTTAAAAATTGGTCCTGTCTCAAGATGATGTGCCATGCTGTGTTGACTCCCATGGGAGGCCTGCCCCCTTCTGAATGGAGATGGAGGAGGAGTGGATGGGGGGTTAGAAGGGAGGTGAGAGGAGAAGAGGAAGGAGAAACTACAGTCAGTATGTAAAATAAGTGAAAAAACTAATAAAATAAACTATGTCCCAGGGCCAGTCTAGATTCAAGAGCTGGAAAATAGACTGCATTCTCTCCCTTGGAAGAGCTGTGAAGATTTGTGGTCAGATTTAATCCACCACTACGTAGCTCTATGTGTTCATATCTCTAGTTCCCAAGCATCTGAAGTGTTTATGTGAAGGTTATTCCAATACTTTCCTTTGGAGAAAGGAATCGGGAGCATGAATAAGGAAGGAAAAGGCAGAAACCTACTTTCATCTCAAGCGTTTCTGAACCCAGGGCTGACTGAGCATATAAAATCTGCATGGCTTCCCGGAGGCCTGCACAGGAGAACCCCAAGCACACAGGCTGCTCTTCCCATGCCAGTGTCTTGAAATCTTTCGGAATTCTCATTTTGAACATATACAAATAAGTGGAACTCAATGACACTGTGGATAAGTGAACAAAGAAATCCACACAAGTGTGGCCCACCCTTCATCACTTTCATCCCTTCCACACAGAGTCCTCAAGGAGTCCCACGAAACCAGAATTCTGGTGAACTCACGAAGCACGGTTCGGAGCAAGGACAAGGTAAGCGTATGATCACTTTAATGAGCAAGCCCAGGATGTGCCAGATCCCCACAGGCTCCATTTTCTACTCTAACCTGGACCGGCTTTGAACTCAGAAGGGGGGCAACAATGTTGGCAAAGGAACTCTATCGCATTCTTCCTTATATTGCTTCCACCCATTAGCAACCATTTACACTTAAGACAACGACATAAAGATAAGGGGAAGATGAGCAATAGGAAAGAATTCTTTGCCTTCCAGTCCTTCCTCTCTCATCAGTAAATTGAATAAAGTTTTAGCGGAGTACACAAGCCTTGAGACATGAAATAGAAACAGCTTGGCTCCCTCTGATGTACAGTTCCCACTATCCTGATAAGAACAAAATACATATGCATGCACAGCTAAGAAACATAAATGATAATTTCAGGGGTTCTGCTTACAAGTCGAATGTTCTTCCATCTGCATTTTAAACTGGCTTTGCATCGCAGAACGAGAGATGGTAAATTTATGCTAATAATTTCATTTTTTTTTACTTTTCTTCACTTAGAATAATATGAAATTTCAGATAAGAACAAAATAATGGGTTGAGGTACAGAATGCACAGTAAAGGAAACAGCTTATTTTAGTACCATTAATGACATTTTATTCACTCTGGGGAGAACAAAGAACCCTCATATATTTATTTTGCACCACGTGTAATATATTATGCAACTGGCCTTGTCTGTATGATTTGAATTTTGTGTGCATGCATCCTACCATTGTATGTTTAAAAAAAAAAAGCAGGATTCTTTTAACACGTCCTCGTCTTACTCCTTTCCCTAATAAGCTCTACGTTATCCCTTCATCCAAATCTGTTTTAGATCTGTTTCTTAAAAATAAAAACATAACAGTTTTAATAGCAAGATCAAGGGAATTGTAGGATTAAAAGAAGGCACCCAGTGAAGAATGGTTCAATAAACAAAGGCTATCCTTCACATGTTATTCCCACTCCCTTTTCCTTCTGTGGGCATTTATTCTCCCTGATTTACAGCACGGGAACCATAGTGAGCCCAATGAAATTAAGCAAGAAGAGTATGCCAGACTTGAAAACACTGATTCAATTTTATGAACTCAACTAATGACAGCTCCGCCGCCACGATAAATATTTATTCTCCAAAGGGCCATGGCTACGAGGTCATCTACAACATAGGGCTGCCTGCCTCTGACTGGGACATATACATCAACCCTGGAAATATAGACAGTCTGGACTAGTTGTTTACAGAACTAATATCACAGAAAATTAATGCAAAAAGAATTTCTCACGGCACATTAGTAACATATCACAGCTCCAATGAGCAATTCCGTGAAGACCGAAAGAAGGTTTTATATTTGCTTCTTTTAATATTACTGAACACCAATTCTTGAAAGCCACAAGTTAAAATTAATTATTCACAATGACTCTGTGCATGCTTGGTTCAAATTTTCTCTTTGTAACGTAGTCACATTTTGCAATAATGTTCTCAGATTTGATGTTGATGGGGTATGTAGGTTTTCGTGAAAGGGTTTAGTAAAAACAGTCAACCTAACAGAGTAAATAAATTACATCCTTGCAAATACGTTAGGGTTAATTAATATGAAAATTATGATCTTAAAATGTCCCTAAGTTTTATTTTTTTTTAAAGTTAGGTTGTTTGCTTTCCAAGATGCCGAGAAGATGCACGAACATTTTGACGTTCCGCCCAATGGTCAGTTAAAGACTATTCAGCAGAAGCTGGGACCAGGGCTGCTCTGGGGAGGGAACCAGTGCTGTGGTGGACTCATGGAGGGCATTGGTTTTCTTGCACGACTTGTTGTACATTTAAATATTTGTATCAGAGGCACACCCTGATTGATCTTAATAAGTTTTTGACATAACGACAAGAACTCTTGGTCTGGGAAGATGACTCAGTGGTGACGTCTTTGCTGCATAAACGTGAAGAGCTGAGTTCAGGTCCCAGCACTTATGTAAAAAGTCCAGTGCTGCAGTGGACACTGTATTCCCGGCACTGCGGACTCAGTAGGGACGGTCTCTGGACTGGCAGGCCAGCCAGTGAACCAAATCCACAAGCCCCAGGTTCAGTGAGAGACCTGTCTCACAATTAAGATGGAGAACAATTGAAGAGATACCAACATAGAACTCTGGCCTACAAATGTGCATGTACATCTGTGCACACAGGTACACACACAAATATCACACGCACACACACAAATAAGTAGAAAAAAGGATAAACAGACAAACAATAAAAACAAAAGTTCTTGCTTTGAATGATGTCTGGGTTGTGGCTAATTTCCTTTTTGTCTTTCTTTTGCTTTTTTTTGTGCACGTGTCTGTATGTCTGGTGTGTTTGTGTTGTATGTGAGCATATGCATGCAGGTGCATGTACCTATACGTACATGTGCCGAGGCCAAAGGTCAATGTTAGATGTCTTCCATAATCGCCCTCCACCTTATATTTTGAGATGGGGTATCTTCCTGAGCCTGGAGCTCTACTGGCAGACAAAAGGACCAAGAAACCATCCTGTCTATGGTGCTGTAGCTATAGGTGCGCTTTTAGCCACACCCACTCTTACTGAATGCTCTCTGTCTCTGTCTCCCATGGTGCCGCGGCTATAAACACACTTGCAGCCTGGCTATAGGTGCTCTTGCAGCCACACCCACTCTTACTGGATGCTCTCTGTCTCCCATGGTGCCGTGGCTATAAACACACTTGCAGCCTGGCTATAGGTGCTCTTGCAGCCACACCCACTCTTACTGAATGCTCTCTGTCTCTGTCTCCCATGGTGCCGCGGCTATAAACACACTTGCAGCCTGGCTATAGGTGCTCTTGTAGCCACACCCACCCTTACTTGGTTGCTAGGGATTCAGGCCTGTGCAGCAAGTACTCTGCCCCACTGCACATCCTCCTATCACTGAGGTTGACTTCTTCAAGCACCGTTGTCTCAAGTTGCCTAGTCAGCGCGATTGGCACCATTAACTGGAAAGCTTGGTGGGAGGCGTGGATGT
The DNA here is from genome assembly GCA_004026605.1 of Ondatra zibethicus. Classification (NCBI taxonomy): domain Eukaryota; kingdom Metazoa; phylum Chordata; class Mammalia; order Rodentia; family Cricetidae; genus Ondatra; species Ondatra zibethicus. Next base: position 77,705 of record PVIU01003450.1, read on the forward strand.
GGGGGTACAAAACCTCACGTCCTGGAAACATCTTTTGGTGGATCCCTCTGGAACCGGAATGGTGGAATATGCTCCTGGGACCTTGTCCATTCATTGGGATACTTGATCCATACATTAGAAAAAAAACTTCAAATTTCTTCTAATATGGACATTAATAGACCATCTTGAAGCTTCCAAGTATCTGTACTGGTCTCTGGAAGTTGGTTTTTATTTTTCTGATAATCACCTTCCCACTCTAAAAGTCCTTTTGAGTGGTCAGCATGAAGGCAGACATCTGTAATCCAGCCCTTTAGAAGACTGGTGCAGGAAGGACTGAGTTCCTGGCTAGCCTACGCTGTATAAAGTGGCCCTGTCTTTTAAAAAAGGAAATGGTTGGCAGAATAAAGGGTAAACTGTGTGACTCACTGGGCCCCACTACAGCTTTCATGAGAAGATTCTTCTTTTTTGTTTGTTTGCTTGCTTGATTTTGTTTTTGCTTTGGCTCTTTGTTTGGCTTGGGTTTTGTTTTTCTTTAAAATTTGGTTTTGTTTTGTGTGAGGTGTTGCAAGGGCACAGGGAAGATGCAAGGAAATGGGGAGATAAATGAGATCTGAACACATGATGTGAAATTTAAAAAGAATCAATAAAAGCAAAAAAAAGGAAAAAGAAAAGAAAATGCTTTGCTTTGTCATTTTTTTCCTTTTAAGTTTTGAGATAAGCATGTTGAAGCCTTAAAGCCTGATGACAATTATTTCTCCATTTCCACTCTTCTAACCACAAATTCCATACGAATATGCTAAGCTTCTTCTGATTTCCAGCTTCTTCCAGGCTCTCTAACCCACGCTGTATCCTTTTGATTCTGCAGAAAAATGGTCTCTGATCTTAGGAAGGCAGCAACAGGCGCCTGTCAGGTTAGAATAGAAGCTACAGGACTTTTCGGAAGAATGTGTACTCATAGAGCAATGTCAAAGGTCAAACGTCTGGGCCCTGAAGCCATGCCCACCCTTCTAGACCACACATCCCACAATTAAAAGTTCCCATTGCAACCTGTCTGTCAAGGGATGGAATGAGGTTTTCTTGCATTTCCTGAAGGCTGAAAGTGAACATTTGAATCTAATCTTGAGTGTTTCCTAAACCAGCTGAAAGATTTTTCATTCCAGATGTTTCCATATCTGAAACCTTCAATCCTATTCTCGAGACTAAGTTGATAATAACTTACTACTATAGAGTTGATACATCTAAACAATTAAGAATGCATCCAGTTGTCAGTTGGTGGTAGGTCAGATCCATCTGTTACTGTTCATTCTTTGTTACTCACAGAGACCCACCCTGTAAATGCAAGATCCAAATGACTACAGTATTCTTGAATCACATCTGGCCTGAGGGCGATCATCCCTCAGCGGGATTCTCTCTGCACCTCATCTTCCTTCTACATGAACACCAGGAGACGTCTCCACATCCTGGGAGAACACGAGATGGAAAGTGAAGTGGAGAGTTTGGACCTCCTGCGACCTCCGACCCGGAGCAGACAGCTAGCTCCGTGCCAGCCAGTATCGGCAGAGCCCCACAGCAAGCAGAAGGCACCGATGGGTAAAGATCTGCCCCGTCATCCTTGTGATCCCAGCTGCTCAGGAGACAGAAGCAGGGGGTTCACAAGTTCAAGGCCTGCTTGGGCTGCAGAGTGGGTTCAAGGCCACCATGGGCAACTTAAGAAAGATTACGTCTCAGAGTTTTAAAAATTAAAACACAAATTATTTGCTCAGCAGGAGAGTGCCCGTGTAACATGGGCAAGCCGTGTAGCGTGTTCAATGACAGTTGTGTGCCCAGGTGACATGTCCAATGACAGGTGGACTCCAGAGTGTCTAGACAAGGCTTAGTGCCCTCTGAGTCAGTTTTGTAGCCACATTTGACCTCTGGCTCCAGGCTGTCTGGGCTTAGGACCCTTTAATCTACTTCTTATTGGTTTTGAGGGACCTTCATTTTTTTTCTAATTTGAGCAATGGCAGGCATTGGCCTTCCTGATCCCCATCCCCTGACCACACCTTGGCTTCCATAGCAACCTTTCTTATTAAGGAATCTTTTTGATCACATAGCTTAATTCTCCATTCCCATCTTGTATCTCATTTTAAAATTAAACCTCCAAGAAAAAAAAAATTAAACCTCCAAGAGGCACTCCAAGTGTAAGGTGCCATGATTCCTCCCTAGGTTATCAGTCTTGCCTACCAGACCTGAGGAGAGTGTCAGACAAGATGGTGCTGGGACTGCTCCTTGGAATGGAAGAAGATGAGGGTATTGAAGAGGAGCAACAGGAGCAGGGACGGCTGACAGGGTCTGACCTACAATACTCCTGGGTCACACTTCTGAGCACTGGGAGAACCAGCGGACATATGACCTCTGAAAGACTGTGGGGTGGATCGCTGGGAATGGGAGGTTTTCAAAACCCACCCTTTTAGGGCAGGAGAGATGGCTCAGTGGTTAAGAGCACTTGTTGCTCCTGCAGAGGATCTGGGGTCAGTTCCCAGCACCCACACAGTGGCTCACAACTCCAGTTCCAGAGCATCTGACACCCTCTTTTTTCCTCTTTGAACACAGGTACACATGTGGTACACATACATAGAGGCAAAAATACACACAAAAAGTAATTTTTTAAACTTTTTATTGATTCTTTGTGGATTCACATTATGCTCACCAACCCATTCATCTCCCTGCCCCTTTGTATCCACCTCTGCCCTTGCAAACTCCTCCCCAAAATAAATTAAAATAACATTTTAAAAAATCTCATCATGGAAGCTATAGTGTGTCACAGAGAGTCACACAGCACTGTCTGGCTAGCTCACCCAATGCTGTAGGCAGTGGAGGGGGAATGGGGGTGGGGGGAGCAGCTCTCCTGTTCTCATGCCCTCAGGGCCCACTTACCTGCACACACACTACCAGGGTAATATGCTGCTCTATTGTGCTGCCCAGGCAAGGTGCAAGGCCCAATCTCCTGCATGCTGCAGCTGGTAAGGAGCAGGACCAGTGAGGGGCGAGGGGTGAGCAGCTCTTCCTCTTTTACACCCTCAAGAACTGGCTCACCCAGAACCCAGCCAACAGAGTCAACTTTAGAGCGCTGCTCAGGTGAGGTGCAGGGCCTGTTCTCCCAAGTGAGAGTTGATCCTTCAACTCTCTCTAGTCCTGCAGCCAGTGAGGGGTGGGACTAGCTCTGTGCAGTCCTTGATATCAACCACAACCCAGGAGGCAGTCCAGACCAGGTACATCCACATCCATATGGCCTTTGGTGCAGCATGGGCCATGGACATTGACACAGAATCCTGCTGCTCCATGGCCACAGAACCAAACATGGCCCTCAGTGGCAGCACAGGCTGGACCTTCACCATGGTCTCAAGTGGCTTCTCAGGCTACCCACATCAGGCTGTTCCTCTCCACCTTGTCTTCAGATCTGCCTCTCTTCATAGTGCTCAAACTGTTTGGCTTTTCTTTCTCTCCCCTCTCTCCATCCCATGCTTGCACACGGCAGTGGCTCGTGCTGCTGGGGCCACACCTTGGGCAGGGTCTCTGGATGTCTTCTTCCTACCCATTCTGCATAGCTGCAGGCAGGGCCTATGGGTATCTTCAAGTGTTTGTCCAAGCCAAATCTTCCAAAGGAAATAAACCTCTGCCTGAAGTTAGATGTAGGACAGTAAAACTGTACCTCAACATAGAGCCATCAGGTCTCCTGGTTGAACTGTCATCACAACTAGAGAGATTAGCAGTTGGCCACTACTAAAGCAGGGCATGTCCAGTCAGTTGTGGGTCCCCATTCTGTAGACACTGCTCCTCTTCCTGGTCTCAGCTGTGGCTCTGGAAGTCAGTGACTCGTACAGCGATCAACTTTCTCAAAGAAATAAGGCATAAGCCCACTAGAACTTGCATTTGTTACTGACTCTTGACTGGCAATGTAAGTCACCTTTTCCCAAGGAGCAAGAACAGCAACTGCTTTTGCATCTCCAGTTCTGCCTCACTTCATAGCACACAAACAACTCATCTTCCACCACCTATTTGGTTGATTCTGTCTCTCCCATCCCTCTACTACCTACTCACTCACTTCCCACAGTGCTCAGCCTGGTGCAGGGGCAGGTGCTGTATTTGCGCTTCCCAGTGTGGCTGCCTAGCCAAGCAGGGGGGCAGCATAATTAATCTCTTTTTTTAAATTGCCAGGTGTGGTGGCACACACCACTAACCTCAGCACAGAGACAGTTGGATCTCTGTGAGTCTGAGGCCAGCCTGGTCTACAGAGGGAGTTCAGGACAGCCAGGGCTACACAGAGAAACCCTGTCTCAAAGAAACAAAACAAATGAACAAAAAAAGTTGATGAAAACAACAGCAAAACATTCCAGCCATCATAAAGGGCTGTCTCTGAGGTAACTCTCTCCAGGAAGGGATTGGAAAGAACAGCAGCTTGCCCTGGTAGCCCATGGTCGCTCAGCCTCTCGGCAGCAGGAAGATGTGTTCCCAGGACTACTCGGTCCACCGCCAGGGCACAGCAGCAGCAATCTGCCAAGTCGGATCCGCAGTGGCCACGCCCACTGCTGACTCCCCCAGAGGATGGTCTTTCTTCCCCCTCCCTCCAGCCTGCATGTACCTTTCCTGTAGCCATGATCTATCTATCATATCTTAATACTTCTGTCCATGAAGATTCTTTATTAGACAGTTAGTACCTTAAGGCCCCTCCCCCTACTGCATCCTAGTGCCCTGCTCAGCTCCTGGCCTGCAGCTCATGTTCAGCTAACATTTGCTGATAGGAATTAGATGGATAAAATCCACACATCAGCCAACAGAGGCGAGACAGTTAGGAAGGGATGTAGGGAAATTTTTAGGAACTTGCAGCCTCAGGGTGAGTAGTATCAGCATTGCCTCCCAGCAGCAGTGAGGTAAACTGGACATCTGAGTGGATCCCTTGGGTTTCAGAAACCCTGCCGTCTGTGTGTCCATCCCCACCACACCAGGGCTGGCTGCTTCCTCTGGGCTAAGAGGATGATTACATTAGGCACTTTCTTCCTCCTATAACCCAACTTGTTATACCTGTGCTTACAAATGGGTTTAGAGAGAGACACTCATGGACCTGAGACCCCAGTGAGTGAGAAGCAAGGTCAGGAATGTCACCAGGATCAGACGGATCCCAATCCCTGGTCTTTGGCAGTGCCTCCTTGGCACTGACACTTGAGGAGGGAGAAGGAAGGTGACAGAGGGTGGTGGGATGGGTCACAAAAGGGTGTGGTAAATGCAGAATCCAGCAATAGATTCCAAAGGGGCTAGTGGATGGGGGGGGGGAGAGTGGGGAGGGGTGGAAAACTGTCGGCAAGTCTGCTGCAAGCTTTCAAGCTGTCAGATTCCAGTCACCCTTGCTGCCTGAGGAGGGTAAGACCCCTCTCCAAGATTAACGCTCACAGAAGCTCAAGTTTCTCCCCAGATAAAATGGAGTATTTGCAAAACCCTACACACAGCCTCCCAAATACTTGTGTTTTGCTTTCACTTCTTTAGACAGCCTAAGCCAAGTTAACTTTAACCTCAAAATTACCAAATTACAAAAAAAAATTACCAAATTACTAAACTCACCCCCAAATTCTTGGATTACAGGCCTGATCCCCCATGCCAATCAACTCTACATTACTTGTGATAGCTAACACAATGTAAATTATTCCTAACTAGTTATTATACTGTACTGTTTACAAAATAATGACAGCAAAGTCTGTATATGTTCAGGCACATTTTATTTAACTGTTTCAACCTACTGAGAGCTAGGAGTTAGGCAGACTCCCTGGTAGGTAGACAAACAGGAGAGGGACCATGAGTAGATAATAAGGTAGCCAGCTTCTTCTCAACCTTCTGACTTGAGACAGATGCCTGATAGCTTTCTCCTCCCACCAGCAAGCCCCCTGCTGAAGGGACTGGCTCAGCAAGTTCAAAGCCAGATGAAGACTGTCACACAGAACAATCAACCACCCTATCTGCCTTCAAACTGACCAATCCTCAGAAGTTCTCACACACACACACACACACACACACACACACACCCCTGACGCTGCTGCCCTCAAGAGGGGCTGGATCTCCTTGGCATCCCAGGTCCCCCTCCCTTCCTACTTTAGCATCTTTTTCTCTGTGCGTCTGCCGTGTGCATGTTTTCTTTACTCCCCAATGATCTCCTTCCTTCAACTGCTGATCCTGTTTGCCGTGCTTGAGGTTTCTCTGCTGCTACCTACTTCAGAGTTTTCCTGCTTTTTAATTCATTAACTGGTAGAGAAATGAACTCGATCTGGATCCCTAGACTGCATCATTTCAGGACCCCTAGACTGTATTATTATGGTTGGTTAAATCCACAGATGCAGGACCAGAGGAACCCAGAACTGACTATATGTGAGCTGATCTCACCCCTTCCTTTTGCCTTCTCCTTCCTTCCTTCCTTCATTTTTTCTGAACATTTGAATAAAAAGTTGAAGGGGTGAAGATAAGTCTGGTGTCTCAGAAAATGTCTGGACAAGGGACATAGATGAAGGAGAAGAAAGTCTAAAGCAACAAACAAATGGGAATTTAAGAAGCGCAATTCCCAGATATGCCAAAATTTTCTCTTCAAATGTATTATTAGCAGAGGAAGGCATCGACTACTGAGACCACTGTGCACTGCTTGGCAGCTATTATCATCAGGGCCTTTGCCCAAGGATTTTAATTTATTACTTAGCATTTACTAATCACCATCTTGTTAAGAGCATTATCCATTATGTATGTGGAATGTTTCACTAGTCAAATGTTTGGGAAGGAGAGTCTGATGTGAGGACAAGTCAGACCCTAAGCCACCAGCCTCCCACTGTCAATCATTGACATCATACAGAAACCCAAGCACCAGAGCAAGGACCATCAGAGGCTAGCACACAGAAGTCCAGAAAAGAGAGCGCAAGAAAATGTTGGTGTCGATCCTAAAAAAGGGTCCAGATAGAGGTTATAAGAAGCAACTGGAGGACTGAGAGTGTGGCTTGCAGGACAGCACACGCCTGGCATGCCAGAAGTCCTGGTGTATACAAAAGAAGGGGGGGAAGGGGAGGAGTGGGGAGGAGCAGGAGTGGCAAGGAGGGGGAAAGATAATTTTCTTCTTCTTTCTTCTGAAGAGAGCATACAAATTAAACATTTTCTGAAAAATTAAATTTAAAATTTAAAACACAGAGATGCACTTGGGTGGGTGGCAGGTGTGTGTGTGTGTGTGTGTGTGTGTGTGTGTGTGTGTGTGTGTGTGTGTGTTGGGGGTATGCCACTAGATCTCTCTGCCTTTCTTCCTAATGTGGTCACAATGACCAATCTCCTTTTTCTCCTTTTTCCTATTATCTTGACTCTTAATTGGCTCGTTAAAGCACAGGTTTGACCCTAAACCCAGCAATGACATGGTGACCACAGCAGGATGAAAAGAGACATTTGGAGGTATCTTCTGCCCGTAGCAGTTGACCGCAGATGAAGAGGCAACGTGGAAGCTTCCAGAAGCCTCTGGAGTTATTTGACTCCTGCAGTATTACACTCTTTCTGCTTCATGTGGAACCAGCTGCTTTTAACCTCTCCTCAGCAATGCAGAAAACGTTGGATTTCGTTTTGGATTCTAGAGAAAGTCGGATCCTTGGAGTACCCCATTGTGGAACTTTGAGGCCCCTGGAAAACTGGACTAATGGGGTCACTCCCACCCCCACCCTGCCCCATGCCTTCATCCTGTGACCTTATTAACTCTGAGATACCGAGCTCTGATGGAACGTCACTCCCTGGAACTCGGCCTAAAGGAATTCTGCCATCTTTAAACTACTTTCTAAAACTCAGGGGAGAAAAAAATTTGTAAATATTTGAGAACTTGTTGCAAAGGAAGGTTTTTAAACTTCATTCAAGTACCACACAGACATCACATGGCTTTCCAAACTGTCTATGAGCAGAAGGAAGATGGTATGTTTCAAAACAAAATTTTAAAAACCACAGAAGAACTAGGTTTATAGTGAATTTAATGGATTTTCAATGAATTTCCATACACCATTATGAAGAGTGAAGGTCAAATATATTGCAAATAAAAATGTGTTAATTATTAACAAGTATAAATGTCTCAATCAAGTAAAGCATCTATATGAATTGTCAAATAAGTTTTACCATCTGTATGAATGGCATGAGGAAAAAGAGACAAAAGTAGCCAGTGAAGAGATAAATAAGAAAACTTGGCCCTTCTAACAGCCAAAGAGTTTTTTCAAGGATAATCCATACACTCACTCACACATGCACACACACACACTCACATACACATACACACATTTGAATATGTATTATAGTCATACTGGCTGAGGTAAATGTAACAGCTATGCTAAAATGTTTTTGGTAACAGAATGAAAGTCATTAAAAATAAATGCAATTAGACCAAACTACAGCTCAAAGAATGCATAACAAAGAAAAGAAACACATTTATCAAGAATTAAAAATGTGCACACTTTTCAAATTAGTATTGTTTTTCCAGAAATGCTTTCTAAAGAGGTAATTCTTAAACTATAGCTCAGGGACAGCTGAAGATTCCCAGTATTCTCAGAAGACACAAAATCCCAAACTCCCCACAATAACACCAGACATGGCTTGCCTCCCTTCCTTTCCTCTCTTGCAGGGTACCATGGAGTTTCCCGGGGGCTCTGATGTGAACCAACACAGGCATAGTTGTGCTGACAGCCACAAGACTGTGAGCTCCTAGGATGGGGTAAACTCAGGGTGATTTTGCACCTTATTTCCACATGTCCAACAACTACACACACAGGCACACGTATTTCATGAAGAGCCCCTCATCCTTACTCAAGTCCTGACCACCACTATCCTTTAAGTGTGACTTAAACCTAGTTTAAGAGTAGACTGTGTGGAAGAAGGAAAAGGCATAGGAAACCTAGCACAGAGTAATAGAGAAAATTGGCATAGCCTGAACCCTGAGCAAAGATGCCAGCCAGGAGTATTCCAAAATGAGCAGAGGGGCATCATGGACTGGCAAATCCCTCGGTGCAAAGGCAAGGTTGCTTGGAGACCCATAGTGGGCTCTTCCCACCTTCTCTAGAGTTTCAGATTTCTATAGTTTAGGGCAGTCACAGCCATGGGAACTTTTTCCTTTTAAGCTTCCCTGATGATTCAAATGTAGAACTAGAAAGATACCAAGAATTCTTCCCTTCCACATAATATATTTTGATACACTACACACCGTTAGCTCATATTTTATCCTCTGTATGATTTCGTTTGCAAGCCAAAGGGGAGGAAACACTAAAGCTCTGAACAGGTAACACACATAAATAATAGACTAGCATCAGTCTTGACCTCCCATGGTCAGTGCTCCAGAATGGAAGAGGAGAGAGAGGTTTCTGTTTCACAGTGAGGGACCCAGGAGGCTGGAGACCCCTGCAGACTCCCCCAGCAATGCTGGGTTAAGTCAAGAATAGATAAGCCAGACTACTAGATCCCATGAACGACTTTGGAAGGTTGATCTTACATTCACTGGTTTGAGCTAGGCTGCTCTAAACACTGAGGTTGGGGAGGTGAGGCTGGAGCAAGACTTCCTGAACTCAGAGGCCAGCACTGTGAACCCATTTCCTGCAGAGTCCTTCAGGATGCCAGATGCACTCTGCCCAGGTACCCCAAGCCTGCTGTGGAATCGGGGCGGCAGAGCAAGGTCACCACAGGACCAAGGGTTCTCTAAACATAATGAACTTAACAAACCCTCTAGTCCCATTGCAAGCTAATTATGGAAGACTCAAGTTCTTCACATTTTCTCACTAGAACTGCTTTGGCCTGAGGGACCATTAAACCTCAGAGCAGACTGATCCAGATGATGACTGAATTCAAACTGAAAACAAAAGCCAGTGTTTGGAAACACAGCACATGACCCCTCCATGAGGTCCCTGAGAGGCCTGGTGGCCTCGAAGAGAAGGAGAACCCAAATCTCTGAGATACAACCTCAAAGAAAGGAGCCTGCCCTCTCCCTGGGGACAAGACAGACTCCAACACTGTCATTTGGTTAACTGGTCCCAGCGCTCGAGGGAGGCTGAGTAACTGCCTACTTAGCCACACAAGAATTCACAAGCAAAGCCTTCTTGGTACAAAATGAGACCCTGGGCAGAAATCACTCTCCCTGCGCTCCTCTGTGGGCTTCTGCACACTTTCTCAGAGTGCTTTCTGGGTATTGATGTCTGTCCTTGTCTGCCTTTACAACACTATAAACCACAGGAAGACAGTCAGAGTGGATTCTGCAACTCCACGTGGTGGGAACCAAGCACATTTGTTTGGCTGTTATAGTCCCTTCTCAGAAGGGAGTTGAGTGGTTATTTAGAAGGGCAACACTGTCCAGGGGTTTAGCTAAGTGAGTGTGGAGGGCCCCTAGGAAGTCCTCTCTCAGGAGACAGGCTAGGAGGGGTATCAACAACATGGAGACAGACCACAGTTGTAGAGCATTTCAAACTGGTCAGCATGACCCTAAAAGACCCCAGCAGAGCTGTGCACTGTCAAGATGAACATCTGCATGAGCCTAGGCCAGGCCGGGTGACTGCCGGTTGGTAACAGCACCCTGCCAACTGGCCTACGGAGCAGCATCTGGGTATGCCTGGCACCTGCCAGCCAAGCCTTGATATGCTCAGATCCCCTGAGAAACTTCTGAGAAAGAGTGGGGTCACAACATGGGGAGCTGGTTGGGCTTCCTGTCATCAATAATGGAACAGGATTCCCATAAACAATAAGGATTTCAAATAATCTGAGAGCAACCGGCAGAATACCTACTGGGCATTCAGAGAACAAAATACTGCCAGCCTCAATCTGTTTCCTTATTCAGGTTTGTTTTTAATGTATGCCATTCAAATACCTCATGGGATAAACATATATAAATAAATTATAAATAATATATATAAACACATGTATCAATATTAAATATGTATATTTAATATTGATGGGTGCAATGTAATCCTGCCTACTTATGAGCTGTAGCCTCAAGAAATGTATTAAAAATCATATGACCATCAGAAAAAGGATGACTCACCACTCACCCCACCCCCTAACACAGACAGCCACAAACAAAAGATGAAAGAAAACTATGATCGTGCCTTGGGACACGTCTAGGTAGAACGTAATCAGAAAAGCCAGACCGCATTCTGGAGCGATTCCTCCAGCCAAATAAGAGCTGTAGCATATAATATTCCCCCAGTCTCCCACCCTCACTAAAGAATCAAAGACCCTCTGACCTTGTAGATCATGCATCCATTGCTGGGGTCCTCAGACATTCAGTGAGTGGCCGGCCTTGATCTGAACAGCACAGGGGACCATCATCACCAGCAGGTCCCTATTCAAATCCTAAGGCCAGTCTCTGCATCCACAGGGAGGAAGCGGCGCTGAAGGGTCTGCAGGAAAACTTGGCCAGTCACAGGTAGCAAAAGACCCCTCCCCCCTTTTTTAAAGTTGAGTTCACTTCTAATAACTTTACTCCTTCCCTCTCTGGATTTGAATCACCTCTGCCACTCTGTGGAGACACTTGAGGACTGAGGCGTGAGACCTTTGTGCTGGCATCAGGTCCGAGTCATCGGAGCGGCCTTCCGCTCGGTTTGAAAGAGTCAGAGCTGTGAGGAGAGAGACCAGGGGACCAGCCAACAGGATGTGTGTGGCTGGAGTTCCTGGCATGAAGTCTTGGCTTTCATGTTTATTTTTGGATGTTTTTTTCTTGGGCCTTTGATGCAAATTTCTGGCCTGGGAAGTAACCCTACAGCAGAAAATCCAAAGTTGCTAAGAGTCAGCACGGGCCTCTGCCCCAGGAGAAGCAGGGTCCTCTGCTCCCAGGCTCCAACGCTACCTAGGATGAAGGTGTGGAGCTGGGGACAGACTCCTTCCTGGGCCCTTGACAGCTGTCTGAAATGCTGGTCCACTTACGCGAGAGTAAAACAACCTGGTGCAAACATGTGAACGGAACCGCAAAACCTACCCGGCTGACTCCTGACATCTGTGTTCTCAGCGACTGTGTTTTTGGTATCTGGCTTTCATTTTCATGACAGTTGCAGACAGCTAGGGGCATCGAGCCGACTCAGGCAGGAGCGGATAACTCCTGAAGGTATTGTTACAGTATGGCATTTAACACATGTCAGCAAAAGACCAGCCTGCTGTCATGTCAACAATTTCCAATCTCACAGTGGCTCCAGAGATTATTAATGGAAAAACGCTTTGTCCCCTCTGAATGTAAAGGAGGCAGTGAAGGAAGGTAACTAAAAAGCTCTTCATAATTACCAATACTTCTGTTAGAATCTTCTGGACAAAATAACCACTCTGAAAATTGGAATAGAGAGAAACAAATACCTTTCTCCAATAGCATTCATGGCTCTGAGAAATAGCCCTGTTACAGATTGGTTTCCTAAGACGGCAACATGTTCTTCTACTTATTTATTTTTATATATTTAACTTTTGTTTGTTTTTTCCAAGACAGGGTTTCTCTGTCCTGGAACTCACTTTGTAGACAAGGCTGGCCTCAACTCAGAGATCCGCCTGCCTCTGCCTCCTTGAGCGCTGGGATTAGAGGTGTGTGCCGACACACCTGGACCTACTTATTATTTTTATAATTTAAAATGTATATCTCCTAAGATATGAAATAGCATTTTGGCTATTCCTGAAGCCACAGGCATAGTTGGGGGATAAACCCTGCCAGTCACCACATCTCAGAAATGACCCTCTGGCTGAAATCAAATCATGGTAGCATACCATCAACTGTGCAGGTAACAGCTACAACTAAGTAGCCGCTTTCACTGAGAAGGCTCAATCTATAAGTTTAAAATACTGCTTTTATGTTTAAATGCTATGATTTCATTATCATCTTTAAATTTTCAAAAATGTATTCATAAATATCTGTTACTTGAAACTGCTCAAATATGACTCCAAGTAGAAGGAGAAAATTCCAGAGTGCTGTTTATGCTAGTAAGAGCGGTATCAGACTGCTGGACCTAGGGCGTCCACTGACATCTCTCCCGAATTCGATCAAGATGGCCTCTCTCACCTACTTCTCCAAACACACACTACTCACTCATTGCTTTGGAAAGATCTCAAAACAAACTCCAAAGCATTCTCATGGAAATATAATATTAAATATAACGAGGAAGATGAGATAACAGCCTACCACCATTGTTCTTCTAAACCAGCGGTTCTCAACCTGCGGGTTGTGACCCATTTGGGGTTCAAAGAACCCTTTCACAGGGTCACCTAAAACACCTGAAAACATAGATGTTTATATTATAATTTATAACAATAGGAAAATTACAGTGACAGAGTAGCAATGAAGTAATTTTATGGTTGGAGGTCACCATAGCATGAGGAACTGTATTAAAGGATTGCAGCATTGGGAAGGTTGAGAACAGTGTTCTCATCAGAAACTCAGTGCTAAGAGATTCATAGAAGGGCTGGAGAGATGGCTCAATGGTTAAGAGCTTTGCCTGCTCTTCTAAAGGTCCTGAGTTCAATTCCCAGCAACCACATGGTGGCTCACAACCATCTGTAATGAGATTTGGTGCCCTCTTCTGGCCTGCAGAGATACATGCAGGCAGAACACTGAATACATAATAAATAAATAAATCTTTAAAAAAAAGAGAGATTCATAGAACTGGATAATAAATCAGTTTTATATTTATTCCAAGAGCCACCATCCATCATAAGTACCTATAATCTTGGATCAACTATTAATAATGGGTTTAAATTCCCAGACCTCCACTTAACTGCTTTGCCATTTAGCTTCCTTACAGAGCCTAAAAATGCCACTGGTGTAAAGGAGTTTAAGTTATAAATTATAGTTGTCTCAAGTACTAAAAATGGCTGCCCAAGACTTTCTTCTGAATGGAATTCAGAAATCTCACTGTCTCTCATCACTCCAATCACGCACCCCTCTTTGCCCAGCTTTCCCTTTGACATATGACTGGAGACTCAGACATTTTAGACCTTGGCTAAAGTGTCAAAGCATGAGAAAAGGGTGCATTGTTGACTCACTTGGAGTAAATTTCCCACAATTTTCCCTTCAGCTAAGAAAGCAAGAATGACTTTCCAATGGACCAACCCAGGATCCTCAAATCAAACCATCAATTGCAAACTAAAACATAGGAATAAAGGAGAAGGAATTAGTTTTCCTTAGGAAGACCTAAGAAGGAACAATGCTTACAAGCTATTGCCTTGGTCAGATGTTGCGAAACATTTCTGATCACAGCATGGCATATCCCAGAGCTGCGTATCTGATTTAGAACATGAGACCACAAAAAGCCAGGCACTCTTGCAGTGGAATTAAGCAAGATCCCAAAACCTCCCAGGAGCCCTGAGTGAGTCTCTGCAGAAGCCTGGGGGACCTACCTTCCACCTGGGAAGGGTAGGGACTTCCGACCTCTGCTCAAATCCCAGGAATGGGACACCAGCTGCTCACACTGCTTCTCAGACCGTGCCGGCTGCTGGTGACTGAGAACCACAATTTCAGTACCTGCTGCCTCTCTGAGTGGAGTTAACAGCTAATCGAAAGACCCCAAGCTACATATAAGGCTTCTTGCCATAAAACAGACCACCCTTGCGGCATCTCCCCCAGAGGAGAGGGACGAACATGCAAATTTAGAGCCAGACTGAGGTTCTCTCATTTTTAAGACCTGGAATGTCTGACCTCACCTCAGCTCTGTGCTCTGGACCTGGCAATGCCTTCTCGGAGACTCACAGGTCAGCAACACCAGCACTTGAGGTGTGTCTTCTTCCTCAAGTGTTTTCTAACAGATCCAACTTGGGGTTCAATATGATGCTGGATAACAGAGCCACTTATCAGTACAAGGGGTGACTGGATGACTAAATTATAAACTGTATTGTTTGACATAATCAAGAAAAACATATTTGGTTATCAAATGTTTTGCTCGCAGAGAGTGCTATATTTGCCACTGGTATATCCCGATATTCAGGGAATAGAAGCAAAACGTAATGAAAATGATGTGCCCTATTCTGAAATGACATGGTTGATGTATTTGCCATCTCCTCTAAATGGCAAAGTGGCAGCCCCTGCTCTGAGAACAGAATCCTGCCAGTCTTGTTCACTGATGCCTGACATACGGGAACTACTTAGCATTTGTTGAATAAATAAGTCTTAAAGTAAGCATGGTTTAAGCTTTCCTGAGAAGCTACTTTAGACTTGTACGATTTCCCGGGATTATAGGCAGCGTGTCTGCACATGGATACCCTTTAATAAAACCTTGATTAACAGACTGCTACATGAGAGGCTTATTGAATTTCACTTCAGATGATTTAAGCACTGGCTGGACACCTCACTCGCACCCCGAGCGTAGCTACATGAACAGGCAACTGGAAAGAAGTGTCTGACTGTGTCCTCTGGGTACAAGTTTCTGGTCTCCTACCTGTAAAAGAAGTCGGGATTAAAAACATCCCCTCCTTTCAACTTGGAAGGGCTTTCTGGATCTTGTCCCCATCCCAGGGGACTAGAGCGATCAGAAGACAGGCTCTCAAGCTACCGATGAGGGGTGACCCACAGAACTGGAAGACACAAGCAAAGCTTTGGCGCAGCCATGACAGCCCTCAGGGTTAGTTCCCCCATTTAACCATTCGTCCCTGAGAGGCGTACCAACAGGAAACAGCCTTGAGGTATGTAGGTGGAAGCTACCCAAGAGACAGACACGTGGCCAACAGGAGATAGCCATGATGAACCAGCAACCCCAGCACATATTCTGGGAAACAAAATATTTGACTTGACTGAGTTAACTTTTAGCCCGAGCATCTCTTTACCAAAAATCTGGGTAGAACATCAACAAAGATAACATGAGAAATGGTCAGACAAATCTGGGGTGAGAGAAAATTGCCTTTTAGAGAAGTCAGCGACAAGAGGAGACAGCAACAAAGGAGGGAAAGAAAAGAGGGGAGAAGAGACAGAGAGAGACACAGAGAAAGCTTTAATATTACAATCAAATATAATACACTTTGTTTTTATTTTCACTTGAGCCTGGTTTGAAAAAAAATATGCATCTATAAAACATATTTTTGGAACAACTGGGGAAACATGAAGTCTACACTGGTTATTAGATGATTTCAGAACACTACAGTTCACTCCATATGTACATAACCCATAATGGCACTATGGGTTGTAGCAGGATGCTAATTTCCTTGAGATACATATAGAATACCTAGGATGAAATGTAACATGAGGGCTGGCTTATTGGGTTTGTGTCCCTCCCGGTACCCCACGTCTACATTAGGTTATAAACTGATTGGCCCATTAGCTCAGGCTAAGTATTAGTTCTTATAAGTTATATTAACCCATTATTCTTATCCATGTTAGCCACATGGCTCGGTACCTTTTTCAAGCGGGGCAGGTCACATCCTGCTTCTTCAGTGGTCTGGGCAGGAGTGGGGAAAAAGCTTCCTTCTTCCCAGAATACTCCTGTTCTTCTGGCCCCACCTTTACTTCCTGTCTGGTTGTCTCATCTATACTTCCTGCCTGGCCAATCGGCGTTTATTTAAAACATGACTGACAGAATACAGACAATTCTCCTGCACCACTTCTCCCACCCCTCTTTTTTTTAAACAAAGGAAAATATCCATAGTCCATTCTTTGGGAATGTGGGCGTAGTATTCCAGGCTACTTCCGGCTGGTTGGGACCACTGATAATCTTATGGGGACCTAAAGAAAATTTAGAGTTATGATCAAGTCCTGACTGGAGTATCTGTGAGGCTTGATCATCTCAGGCAGCATCTTGAATCCATTCTGGATGTAGAACTCTGACATCTGGGCGATCTGTTCCTACCAGAGATTTCTCAGGTGGTCTTCCTTGATCAAACCTGATTTTTCTTAACTCAGAATGAATCCACAGCCTCCCACTTCCTGTGGAAACAAAAGCAAAATCTCTTCTCCAAAGTAACAAAATACCTATCTTGGATTAGTTCAGCAGCATTTATAAGCAAATATCTTTTAGCAGCTGTTGCTCCTTCCTCAGCATTCAAACAATTCAAAGGGAGCATAATAACATACAGTATCAAGATTCTCTGTGTATTTTTCATCTTTATGTGGCTTTATTTTAACCTCTATTTCTTTCATTTTTACTTTTAACTTTTGGCTTTTTGAGACAGGTTCTCTGTGTATCTCTGTCCTGGAACTCCCTCTGTAGCCCAGGCTATCCTTGAACTCACAGAGATCTGCTTGTCTCTGCCTCCCCAGTGCTGGGATTAAAGGTGTGTGCTACCACACCTTGAACTCACAGGGATCTGTCTGCCTCTGTCTCCCAAGTTTTGGGATTAAAGGTGTATAATACCACACCTTGAAGTCACAGAGGTCAATCTACCTCTGCTTCCCAAGTGTTGGAATTAAAGGTATGTACCACCACACCCAACTACTCTCTTTCTTTCTTTTTCACTTTAAGATCTTTAACCTTTAGCCTGCATATATTTTTAACACACTGTAAACTATTTAGAGGTTTTCTTTGTCTTTGAATCTCTCTTTACTGTATATCTCTCTTTTTCTGACTACCCGAGTCTTTAATTTACCAAGCAATATGGGTAGGATTAAAGCCGTGGCTTTGACGGCTGGATCTAGCCCATTCCTTAGCTTTATGAGATTCCAGCCTCATGGCTGAGATACCGGTCAGAGCCGTGCTCACTGCCACAACTCTGTGGCGTTTCAAGGTCCCTGCCAGCAAGCAAGCTGCAGTAGTGTGCTCAGAAACCACACTCAAATGCTTCGTAGTAGTCGGACTGCCTGCCTGAAAGAGTCAGAATTTGCCCTGGCAGGACAGCCCAGAAAGCCGGCATTTTTAAATGGCGCAGCTTTTTTCCTGCTACGGCTGAAAACTGAAAAGCATGCCGTCAGCTTTTCATCAACACCATTTAAGTGTTCATGGCAGGACCTCTTAAAGAGCTGCAGGGTTTAGCAGCTAAAGCTGAGTCAGGAAGCCTCTCTTAGATGAGAGCACTTGTTTGCCTCTAGCAAGCAGAGCAGACCCGAGAAATTGCTGCTACCAAGAAAACATGCTTTACTCTATTCTTTCCCAAGCTTTCTCATGCTTTCTGTGGATGCAGTTATCCATGTGGGCGCCATTCTGTAACATGATGGGTGGGCTTGTTGGGGTTTATGTCCCGCCGGTTAGCTCCCGCAGCAATGAAATGTCATGATGTCTCGGTAACATTAAAGAGGCTCAGAAGAAAAGCAAGATGAAACAAATTCAGCTTTGGGTTAACTGCTGGGCTACATATCCAGTGGAGAAATGCTCTTTGTATTATTATTTTGTCTGAAGAACAGTCCTACAGATTGTTTTAACGTTCATAGGCAGTGATTTCTCAAGAACCTCCTTCGCAGCCCTGTAGGCTCCTAACTGAAACAAGTGTTTTTTTGTATTTCCCCAAAGCTCCCCTCTCAGACTGATGTATGACTGGCCACAAACAGAACAGCTACCGTGGTACATGGTACCTTTAGCAATGGCTTCCTTTCTTAAGTCAGTTCCCAAATTCCCATTACAAAAACAACTCACTCATTCGCCTGGAACCTGGTTCCTTCTGATTGACAAGAGTGTCTTTGCCCACACACCCCACATAAACTGACTTTTCACTTTTCCTTCCTAAAAATACCCAAGCTTTGTCTCTGAACTTTACAGAGCAGTTGGAGCTCTTTAATATTTTCTAAGAGAAACATTTCAAACAAGCAACCCCACAATTTATTCACGGCCGCCAAGAATAAAGGTAAGAGGCTTCCCCAGCAAGACCTTCCAAAGCTTCTGCATGACTTTTCAGGTTGAGCATCATCGCTCGTTCACCTGAAGGCTGGCTCCCGCAACGCACCAGTCACTTGTTTGTCTCTGGAGGAAGCTATTTGATTACACAAAATTCTTTTTCAGATCAAGTTTGAAATCTTAGCCACACTGGGACAAGTAGCGAAGCCTGCCGGCTCGAGGGTGAACTCCTGGACATACTGAGCCAGGGACAAAGACAAGGAGCCAGCACAGGTTACAATCCAAAGCTAAAGGAGCTGAAAAGGAATAAGAGCATAAAAAGATGCAAGGCTCAGCCAGGCCTTTACAAATGCTCTACCTGCCATCACTGCATATAAGATGATGTATTTCTAGCACTTCCTGTAAATGGGCACTGTGCAGGCCCTAAGGGACGCTGGGAAGCCTTGGTAAATGCACACGCCAACAGGACCAGCGGCATTCATTCACTGCTGTGCCACCTATGCATTTGGAGGCTGGCAAGCAACCAGACATCTTTACGGCCCCCCATTTTCCATACCTTATTACAGGCACATCATTTTTAAAAGCATTTAAATGAACCAGATGTTAACCCCATTCATTCCACTTTCTCCAGGAATGTGTCAATAATGATTTTTAAAATGCAAAAGAAAATGTCAAAGTATTTTGTTCCCTGGCTAAGAATACATCCGTGGAATAGGAAAGAGAAAATTCATAAAACACTCTATGGTCATTCAAGAAATAATTATAAGGTATGTCAAACCACAGAAAATCGAGCAAGCACTAAATTAGCAACCAAAAGAAAAAAAAAGGATGTCTTGTGTCAAAATGGCTTTTTCACTCACTCATTTAAAAAACAAGTTTTGAAAATTAAATTCCATCCACCAGCTCAGAACAGCACACATTAAGGCTTGACTGTTTCGCCATTATCCACGCAGCAGTGCTCTCTCCCTCCCTTTCTCTCTCTCTCTCTCTCTCTCTCTCTCTCTCTCAACTGCATTAATTGACAGGAAGCCTTGGGGCTCACCTCCCATAGTGTCTTGAAGTCTTCCTGCTCAATGCGGAGGAGTTCACTGCTCTCTCTGGTAACGATGGTCGCATGGCGGGGCGTGTTGTCCAATATGGACTCTCCAAAGGCTGTCCCGATCCCCAGGGTGCAGATGGTGACAGCATCCTGAGAAGCCGCCCCCAAAATAAAGTCATTAGAAAAATTAAAGATGCAATGGATGAGAGACTAATTTTTCTTCAAATTGAAGTATAATTTGTAAAAAAGAAATACCCAATTCTTATTGTGTGGTTCAACTTATTTCAGTAAATATATACACTGATATAAATGATATCCCATCAACACTTACGAACCTTCTTTTACTCCTAAAGGAGAATTCTCTGTATCCCTGATCCAGACAAGACCCCTCCCCATCAGAGGAAATCACAGCCCTGATGATCTCCATCCTCAGAAGGAAGTTTTGCCTGCTGGGGAACTTTACAAAGAAAGAGACAGTAGGCTGTAATCTGTGTCTGGCTTCTTTTGCTCAGCATAACATCTCTGAGTAACCCACGTTCTCACACAGAGGAGTAGATGTCTATCCTCGTGTAGGTGAGTAGTTTTGCATCCCATTGCATGGCCATGCTACCGTTTGCTCATCCACTCTCTTCCTGGAACCACTAGAATGCGCCTAGTTTGTGAATACTGTGAACACTGCTAATGGCAATAATCTGATCTTTTAAGAAAACTGCAGGTTGCTTTAAGAAATGAAGAACCATTTACTGAAAGGGAACTGGGTCCTCTTGGTGAGCAGGAATCATTGCATTGTTCAGGAAACTGGAGCAGGACTAATACTGTACCTGGGGTCCTGCAGGTCTGAGGAGTGAGCTCCCAGAGGCCCCTCAGGTCAGGCAGCAAAGAAATGACAGAGTCAGATCTAAGTCTTTCCGACTAGAGATGTCAAGCTCTTTGTATCAGGCTGCCTCCTGCAGCCATAACAGAGGAAGAGCGGCACCGGAGAAAGCACAGCGTAGCTGTTTATAAAACATCCTGAGTCCGTGCTCAAGAAAGTTCTGAGGAAATTGTAAAAACAGATTCCTCTCCAGACGCAACATTGGCAAGAACATTTATATTTGGTCCTATTTACTTTCAAACAATGCAAAGAGCCCCTCAGAATCATCCGGAGATGGATTCTGCATGCACTGGAAGCTATGAAGACACACAAGGGTGACCCTCCAGGTTAGAAGACACACTTTTCCTTACATGCATCTAGCACAGAGTCATAGGCAAATATTATTAAGATCCAGCCAGTGGCTCTGCAGTCACATTACTGAAACAAATGTGCACAAGAATCCAGGCCCTCGGACCATGGTAAATTGCTTCTGCAAAGATATTACCCTCTAAAATTATGTTCAGGAAAATAAAAACCAATAATATTTTAGAAAAAGAAAAATGATCTGGGGCAAATTTAAGGAGAGCCACTGATAGATTCTCCAGAAGAGCATCTGCAAACAAATCTATTCAAAAAGCATACCCAGAACTGAAATGTCAATGGTCGGGAAGTTGGTGACTAACTTTCAAATTCTAGTAGAAACATGAGATGGTTTGAGACAAATCACAGGTTCCCACAAATTCTCTAAAACAGAGGGGGTCCCTGGAGGCTCCCACTAGACTACTGTATTCTTCCATCAGTTTAGCTTCCGGACCAGTTTTTTGTTTAATACATACTTTCCAGTGTCGAGACTTGATTATTTGTTTATTTCATTGTTGTGTTTTTCAAGACAGGGTTTCTTTGTGTAGCCCTGTCCCTGTCTGTCCTAGAATTCTCTCTGTAGTCCAGGCTGGCCTCAGATTCAGAGACTCACCTGCCTCTGCCTTCTGAGTGCTGGGATTAAAGGTGTGTGCTACCAAATCATAGCTAGTGTCAAGACCTTTTAAGACTTGAGAGAGACCTGTCGTGAAGACCGCAGAAGAGGGTTGTGAAGACTTCAGTCACACAGGAACTAGCTGGTGCTTCCAGATTAACCAGGCATCATCCTCACCTCCTCTCCTGATACATGCAGTTTGTCACCAAAGCACACACAAATATGGACTGTGGAAGTCAACATGATCTGTCTTCTTGGGCGAGAACTGCTCTTGTAATAAAGACACAAGATGGACCACTCGCTTTCCCCTGGAGCTTTCAATTTACCCAGGCCTAGTCATATTCCAAAACACAGTTGTGGTGGTATTGTTACCCACACTGCTTGGAATATTCCACTGAACAGTAATGTCCACTTTAACAGGTGCCCAACCACCGCCTGAGTGGGCAGATCCAAGGATCTGCCATCACCAGAAGTGACTGTGTGGCCAGCCCTTCCTAAATCCCCTTCTTTGTGCTTGATCCAGTCAAATCTAAAGACAGGGAGTCACAAATGACAACAGCCAGTGGTATAGCACTTGCCTAGGGTGCAAGAGGACCCTGTGGATTTGATCCAGCACGTCAAACTACATACTCATTCTCATCTTGAAATTCAGGCTAGGAAATCTCTCCACATTGTTCGCAGCTCCAGACTTCAATTTCATCAGGTTCACAAGAATTTTAGGACAAACTTACTTAGGAATTGGAACGGAT
Organism: Ondatra zibethicus; assembly: GCA_004026605.1. NCBI lineage: Eukaryota > Metazoa > Chordata > Mammalia > Rodentia > Cricetidae > Ondatra > Ondatra zibethicus. The sequence goes on from PVIU01003450.1 coordinate 100,017, forward strand.
ATGGGAGGTATTGGCTAGGCACTGATATAGTTGAGCCCAGGGAAACTGAAGGGCTCAGAAACCATTCAGACTTTCTAAAGGCTAACTGATGTATTTGTGGTCCATGGTTGCCTCTCCTTGTTGACATTGGAATCTGGGCTTCTTACAGGCTCAGGAGGAAACTATCAAATGAAATCACATCCAAACACTCTCCCAAGCTTTGGGGTTAATAGGCTGCTGCAAACACAGGTTAGAAGACAAGATAAATGTGAGTGATTGTAGAAGATCCTGTGTCCACACTCCTATCTCACTATACCCCACAGGTTAGAATTCAAAGCCTGGACCCCTGTAGATGCCTCTGCCTGCTGTCACGCATGTCTGTTTCTACATGCAACATGAAATTTCTTTAAAGCCGGCACGGAGGCTGCAGGTCTACTCCCATTACCACGCTTATCTCTCAGGGACCATTCAGGAGAGTGTTTGTGACTTCTGCTTGTCTCGGATTGCTGAGGTCATCTGAGAAGAAATGTTTTCGGTACCATAGAAAATGAAGCAAGCAGTCAGCACTGGCCGGAGAGCAGGGAAACACTGAATAAATGCTTTGTTCCGCATTAGCTTTGAGGACCTTTCTAATGAGAAGTGAAGATTCAAGAATATAAATGACTTCATGAGAAGGAGAGGTTAGCCAAGGCTGCTGGAACCCTACCAGGTTACCCTGCATGTTCCTATTGAGTGAAATGCTTAGGATCAGATTCCCATTTTTTAAAAGACTTTGAAATATTTGCATTATATATGCACATATGCATACACACATATGTATATATATGGGAGGGACCTCAGTCTAAACACAAAACCACTTCTGTGTCATATTTCCTCACGCACAGTCTAAAAACAACTCTATGCAATATTCCTAACAAGTCCGTACACACACTGAGCTGTGTTTTGTATTTACATGTGTGAGCACATGTGCACGGGGCAGGGTCTTTTGAGACAGCATTTCTCACTGAGCTCAGCACTCACCATTGACTAGGCCGGCTGGCTAGCGAGCTTCAGGGATCCACCTGTCTGCACCTCTCCCAGCCCCGTCACAGCAGGGTTACAGAGGCCTGGGACCATGCCAGCTTTGTCACATGGGTACTGGAGATTTGAACGTGGGTCCTGGTCCTTCTGTGACAGGGCCTTATTGAGTAAGCCATCACTCCATTCCCTGAACTGCGTTTGAACTACCTGTCATACGGGATCAGATTCCATTCCCAGCACTCCAAAGTTTCAGAATTTGAACCGTTTAGGATTTTGAGGTTAGGAGTGCTATAAGCCTTCACTATCGTCACCGTTATCATTGTTTCATAAGCTAGACAAACTCAGACCCAAAGATGCTCAACATCTTGCCCAAATCAGGCCACTTATAGGAAGAGCTGAGAGCAGAAACTAGCCGATCTCTTCGCTGAGCTACACACGGCCGGTTCCTACTTATCCTTGTAAAAACATACTGATAGGTCATTTGACAACACAGGCAGTCTGTAGCCCATGGCCTGTCTGGTAGTCATTCTGTGGGGAGCGTTCCGAGTCATCCATGTGCGGAAGTCCAGCTCCCGCTGGGTCTGCTTCCTGTCTAGTTAGGGTTATTGACACTGTGATGACACACTATAACTGGGGGGAGGGTTTATTTCCCTCACAGTCCCATATAACAGTTCATCATTGAAAGCCATGAGGGCAGGAACTCGAACAGGGCGGGAACCTGGAGGCAGGACTGATGCAGAGGCCATGGAGGGATGCTGCTAACTGCCTTGCTCCCCCTGGCTTGTTCAGCCTGCTTTCTTATATAACCCAGGCCTATCGGCCCAGAGGTGTCCCACCACAGTGGGCTGGCCCTCCCCCATCTATCATTAATTAATAAAGTACCTTATAGGCTTGCCTACAGTCCAACCTTAGGGAGGCTTTTTCTCAACGTGGGTTCTTCCTCTCAGGTGAGTATAGCCTGTATCAAGTCAACATAAAATTATTCACATGGACCTCAGTCTGTGGGTACCAGTAACTAAATCTGCCAGCCCTTTGCCGTACAAATCTGCAGCTGTCTCAGATGCTGGCACTAAGTCAAAAGATGTCAGCAAGCCTCTGGTGACAGGCACCAACCGCCAGGCAAAGAAGGTCCACATGGAGTCATACAAAGGTGAAACAGAAGAGGCCTGAGTCTTGGTAGGCCTAGTTTACACATCATCCTCCACAGCTTTGGGCAATATGTTCCCAGAGTCCTCAGTGAAATAGCCACAATCGTCTTTAATAAGATTAATAGCAGAGCATACTTTTTAAACGTTTATTTGAGGGGAACAGCCGCCATGACACACGTACCACAGCACGCAGGTGGGGGTCAGTGTGACTACTTGGGGGAGTTGGTTCTCTCTTTGTACCACGTGGGCTTCAGGACTCGAACTCAAGTAGTCAGGCTTGGCAGCAATCCCCTTTCCCAGCTGAGCCATCTTGCCAGAATTAAATAGAAATAAACAATATAAAGGAAACCGTAATTCCTCACTCAGTCACATTGCCACACATGTATAGGTTTTCTACACTGCTAAAAAGCAAATTATATTTTTGCTATTATTTAAACAACAGCGAATCTCTACAGTCGCGTTGTATTAAGCTGCATCTAATGACAGCTTTCAACACTGAAATTCCAAGTTTCTCTGTCCCCCAAGTCTGGATGTCAAGTGGTTTGAATGATCCGCAAAACACTTGAGCTCTCTGGGGGAGCTCTTATTCAAAGGAACCCTTCTGGCAATCCTGCCGTAAATCAAAGAATCCTTTTGTACTGCGTCTAATCACCCCTAATTTATCTGCTTTGTGTGTCTGCGTTATGGAAAACTCACATCTTAAAGCAGGCGTTCTCACTAGAGCCATTTCAAGTTTGTTTCCTGCGTACAGTATGAAAATAGGGGCGGGGCAAGGAAAGCCAGGGTTACTGGTCGCAAGCAGTTAGGAAACTCGGGCCTGGCAGACTGTTTATAAACATCCATTGAAATCCAGATGTTTTGGGGGACTCAGAGTAACTTAATCGATACAATAGATGTGGGCATCGTTGGTGGTAAACACATGAGGGCTTTCTTTTCTTTTTCTTTTAATTATTCTGTAATGTTGAAGAGTTATCAGATATTAGGCCGGGGGGGGGGGGTGGCTCATGCTTCTCAACTGTGCACATGGGAGGCAGAGGCAGGTAGATCTCAGAGTTTGAGGCCACTCTGGTCTACTATATAGTAAGAACCAGACTAGCCAGGGCTATATAGTAAAACCTGGATGAGAAAACAAAAACCAAAACAAACAAAGTACAACCAACATCCCCCCCCCCCAAAAAAAAGTTATCGGGTCTTTTAGTTATACAAACTTCATTCATTTCTGTATTAGTAAGTCAAGAATTAATAATCTCATTTGTATTAGGTTATCTTTAAGTGTGTAGATAGACTCAGAAGCATAGATTCTTGCAGAGCAAATGTTTTTACAGTGTTCCCTTTCAACCTATAGGAGACACTTTGCCATTAAGTTCCAGAACTCTTGCATTTAGCTCATGAGCCTGAATTTGCTCCTGGAACTTATTGAGTCCTCTAAGCACGTTTTTAAGTAATCAAGTTGAATGGAACCCAATTTCAGAGTCAGTCAAGGCATCCAGCTGTATGTGTGTCAAAAGGATTTACTGCCAAGCAGGAAGGCAAAATACTTCAAGTCCAATGTGTTCTCTGGCAAACAGCACAGTGAGGCCGGTTCCTTTTAGAGCATGTCCCTGGCATCAGCTTCTCAGCCAGCTGAGGAACATCAGACAAGCAGGCTGAGGACGCCTTGCAGAGTATGGACAGGCGTGGGCATTTCTAACCAATCAGGAGGCCGCACACACTGAGCGGAGAGCCGATCTCACCAGTACTGTGCCACCCAGACAAAGAACACAGAGCAACAAAACTATGTCAGGTGAGTTGCTAAGTCGATTAAAAAGCTCTCTTCCTAACAAATATCTCAGCCACAGCCAGAGCACAGGCAGGAGTCCGCATGACAACCGATCGCTGACACCAATCGCTTGGCACCGTTCACATATTCTGGGCCTCCTAAAACCTCTTCAGAAATGTGCCTGACAAATGTCTCCCCAAAATAGTGATGTCACCGAAAACAAAAACAAGGTGAAAGGAACGAGTGGATGACTGGTGAATCGGGGGAGGGGAGAGATTGATTTGTGCTTCAAATTTGATAAACGAAAATGCGATCCACGAAGGCATCTTTGTTGTAAAGGCAAAGGCAGGGACTACTAAAGGTTCGCTATTTGACCTTAGAGGGAAGAACAATAAGAGCTCTTTTTCTAAAACCAGAGTAAAATTTGCCAGATAATGGCGCAATGGCAGATGAGGGGGTGGGATGAAGAGAAGACCAAGGCCAAGAGCAGCCCTGATTGTCTGCTCCAGTGAAATGGCTAAAAATTAAACTGCAGTTTCAAATACAGAGCTGTAGTTCCCACTTTTCATGTTCTAACACTGCCCTCTTGTGACCAATATTAGAATGGCAGCTCTCCATTCTAGACAATGGACTTTTTATTAGTCACCAGAAAGCACGGGGACCCTGTGCTTTCCAAAGTTTCGTACTCATCGTATACATCGGCAAATAATTAAAATTAAAGCAAAACTTACTGGCCTCAGTTTACAGGTATCTAATTGCGCATACTCGTACCCAACCAAGTTCCACGAGGAGACCTCAGGGACCTCGGAACTTAGCTGTAGGGTTTGTTCAAATAAAGGCAATAGTGAGATAAGTGTCCGTTACAAAGAAGCATAGGCTTTAATAACCACTATTCTCTGTTTTTGAAACATGAAATTCTGTCAACAGTCTTTAGGAATTGGTATGATTAAAAATTTGTTATAGTTTGGCTGCTTCCAGATTAGTTTAAAAAATCACACATGTTCTTAGGATTTAGATATACCATAGTCTCTCCATCTACAAATCTGCAGGGAAAAACAAGACCTTACACACACATACACCACACACACACACTCGCACACACACACACATTATGCATGCACAAGTTGGGTGCTGTTGTCTGATGTACTGAGTTTTATAAGTCTACTTAAGGTTTATTGTGATTTCTTGCTTTTTAATTGTTTTTTTTATTGATCTATATTTCTTTCTCCACTCCCCTCCCTTCCTCCCCCCTCCCCTTCTACCTTCTCTCATGATCCCCACACTCCCAATTTTCTCAGGAGATCTAGCCTTTTCTACTTCCCATGGGGATTAGATCCATGTATGTCTCTCTTAGGGTCCTCTTTGCTGTCTAGGTTCTCTGGGACTGTGAAATGTAGGCTGGTTTTTCTTTGCTTTATGTCTAAAAGACACTTATGAGTGAGTACATATTATATTTGTCTTTCTGGGTCTGGGTGACCTCATTCAATATGATGTTTTCTAGATCCATCCATTTGCCCACACATTTCAAGGTGCCATTACTTTTTACTGTGCAGTACTCCATTGTGTAAATGTACTACACTTTCCTTATTAGTTCTTTGGTAGAGGGGCATTTAGGTTGTTTCTAGGTTCTGGCTATGACAAATAATGCTGCTATGAACATAATTGAGCACATGTCCTTGTGGTACAATTAAGCATCCTTTGGGTATATACCCAAAAGTGGTATTGCTGGGTCTTGAGGAAGGTTGTTTCCTAATTTTCTGAGAAATAGCCATACTGATTTCCAAAGTAGCTGTACCAGTTTTCATTCCTACAAGCAATGGAGGAGTGTTCCCTTTATCCCACATGCTGTCCAGCATAAGCTGTCATCAGTGTTTTTGATCTTGGCCATTCTTACAGGTGTAAGATGAAATCTCAGAGTCGTTTTGATTTGCATTTCTACCTAAACAGAGAACTCTCCACAGATTTCTTGTTTATAACGTGTTATACTATTTGCTTCTAGCCCTGTTTTTCATATTAATGAAAAACACATTCATATAGTTCACCCGAGTGGGACTTCCCAGCCCAAGTAAGCAGGCCTGAAAGTACATGAGGTTCTGGGGCTTGATTTTGGGGATAGGCTCTGATGTCCCTGGAGGTACAGACAGGTATCCCCGAGGAACTGGAAAGACTCAACAAGATCCCCATGGCCAAGTAGAAATCTTCATGAACATGTGAGCCATGTTGGGACTCCATTGGCCATGGATGCTGCCTGTAGGCATGGCCCCTTGTTTGTTGGTCATAGTTTTATAAGATAGAGTAATGGCCAAAGCCAAAAGGCTGCCTGAGAAGCTAGGAGACACACCTCTGACACTGCACATTTCAGTGAGCCTGGGTTTTGTTTGATGGCGAGACGGTTAAACATAGTGTATTCAAAGATGGGGGTGAGGGTTTGTAGGTTGCTGAAAGTTCCTCAGCACAGGATGAACAGAAGCGGCTCTGCATCTCCTAGAATTCTTAAGGCAAACATGGTTTCAAGGTATCAAGGCAGAAATGAGAGCAAGAGCTTCAGCTCCTCAGGGAAGGTCTCTGGGTAGCAGACCACGTCTCTGCCATCCCATCCTGGCTGCTCTGGAAGCCTTGGTCTGGCGGAACTCCGCTGCCCAGGAAGCAAGGCTGCGGAAGGAGGGTGTGTCTCTGGGGTCCAGCAGGGAAAGGAAGAATGCAATTGCTTGAGAAGTGAGCTGTGCGGCTCTCAACAGGATTCGGGGTCCTTTGGAGACAGAGTGAGGTGGTTGGCAGCAGTTACTACCTTTCCCTTCCTATATGTACCCCCCACCGTCATCCAGGTGGCTGTTAAGCTGATCAGTAGGACCGAGCCTGTGTGGGGAGGTAAACCATCCTGTGGCCTGAACCCCAGTGGCCTGTCTTCAATACTCCCCCATGAGCAAAGGGCCTGAAGCTCATAGACCCACCCATCCCCTGAATAATTTTCAATTTTCTACAATGTGGGATCAGGGGATTTCTTTACAGCCATTTCAGGTATCTGCGATTCACTGAGCAACCATGAATGCACACTGCCCCTAGATCTCCTGGAGACTGCTGAGGAACTTTTGGACACCTCAAAAGGCCACGCATGTTGACTGACGTTGACAATGGCAAAGAAAGGACACGGATGACAGGAATCCTGGTGGCCTCCAGCTCTTCAGCTTCCCACCCTGACATCCTAAGGAGACCATACTTTCTCTACGGACAAGCATGGCACAGCACACATGGGCCAGCCTAAGGGTGGGCACAAAGCCAATGTTGGGGACAGGCCCTGTAAACAATGAGGATTCCTACCACTTGCATGGGGGACAATGCCAATGAAAAGCGAGTACAACCTATATCCTAGGGCCCAAAGGGCTCAAGAAAATCCATCTACACCATACGGTGATGAAGACGTTGTGTTCTTAAGTTAGTGAGCACAGCTGTGAGCGATGGGAAGAAGAAATGGCATATAGAATGCTCAGGAAGGTAAGAGGAGCTTATGAGGCAAATAGAATATTTATACATGCATCCTTAACTCCCCATCACTGCATAAAATAGGGTAACTTTCATTTTAAAAAGGTATCAAATCAATAATACCCAATACATGTAAAGCATAAGTAATACTTTGTCAGAACTTGGACCCATCCCTTCGGGACATCACCACCCACTTCTTCACCCAAGTCAAGGTCCTTCCTTTACCCAGCTTCCCACACAACCCATCAGCATCCCTTCTAGCGATTTCGCCTCCGCCCTGTAACCTGTTGTCCCTCTGTTTTCTCCCCTTGTCTATCTCACTCCAACCTGGGTGTCCTGTGGAATGCTGGGCCACACTGGCTTAACTGCATGTCACTAGATCTATGAGGCGTTCAAGGAAGACAAAGTGGGGGTGGAGCGAGGGACCGGGGCTCTGGGCTGGCATCAAATGCAAAGGAGTAGCTGGAGGAGCCAAGGGGAAGCTGCCGCTTCTAACAACGGTGATCCTAGCTGGCCTTGCTTCTATTCTTCCCTCTTCCCATCCTCCAGGCATTCTTTGTGTGATGTGGGATTGCCCTCTGTATGCTGTGAATATGTTTTATTGCCATTGGTTAATAAAAAAGCTGCTTTTGTCCAATGGCTTAACAGAGCAAAGCCAGGTAGAAAATCCAAACAGAGATGTAGAGAGAAAATAGGTGGAGTCGAGGAGGCGCCTTGTAGTGGAATTTTACCTGACACTGGAACTTTACCTGGTAAGCCACAGCCTTGTGATGATACACAGATTAGTAGAAATGGGTTTATTTAAGATGTAAGAGTTAGTTAATAAAAAGCCTAAGCTAATAGGCCAAGCAGTGTTGCAATTAATATAGTTTATGTGTGATTATTTTGGGTCTGGGTGGCCGGGAAACGAACGAGCGGCCCCAACTACAATTATGGTCCAGGCCTATAATCCCTAACATCACAGGGAACTGACTGCCACACCTAATGGGCATCAGCACATCAGTGGGATCAAATGAATCCCACCAGAACTTTCAAGAAAAAGAGAGGTGTGGGCAGGGGGTGGCCCTTGAGATGGCCATAGAATGCTCAGTACACGGCTGCCTGTAGGTGGCGCTCCTGAACCAGAAGTCAGTCTTGCTCTTTGCTTACCATTCTGGTCCAGAAAGCGGCTAATGCACCCACACACACGGGCTGGAACTTGGGGTGCTTTAGGGAACTTGTCTCTGTGCCCTTTCTGACTTAGTGAGAAAACAGACAAGCAGTAGAGAGAGGGTCTTAAGAGAAAGGCTGCCCTCCGCTCTCGGGGTGACTTGAGCCTGAACAGAGTTCTGCTCTATGCTCTCTCAGTTTTCCTTCAGTCTCTTGTAACCGGTTCTCCTTCTCTTTCATCACGTCCCACCCCTCACCCTCCACCTACTGTGTGGGCAGCGGGAAGAATGGAAACTTTGGACTACATTAGACCTGAACCCAAAGTTGATCTGCTCCTCTGTGGCCCCAGGAGAGCTGGAACCACGGTCGCAGAGCCCTGTGTCCAAGTCTCTGGTACACCAGCACCTAAACGCTGAAGATGAGGCCAGTCGTGTACACAGGTGTAAGGGATAGAGTGCTGTAATAGGTTTTCTAGGCAAACCTAGTGGTAATTTGCTCGGGTAAACACTAGATGTTGTGAAGGCTTTTTGGATGTGATTAATATTACAGTAAGTAAAATTTAAATTTATTCCTTTTTATGTGTCAGTTGAAAGGGACACAAACATTCCACAGGACACATGGGGAGGTCAGACAACCGCCCTGTGGAATTCAATCCCTCCTTCCCCCTTTTGCAGAGGTCCCAACTGGGTACTCCAGGCTTGCACAATGAGCATTTTTACCTGTTGAGTCAACTTCCTACCCATAAATAAACTTCAGAGAAAGTAAATTACCCTTCCCAACGTAGGTGGGTCTTACCCCAACCAGCTGACAATCTTTAGAACAAATCTGATCCCCTTGGGGTTTCCTACAGAAGAAAGAAGTCAGTTCCAGCCTCCAAGCTCAAGAAGGCAGCATCAACTCTTATCTCCACCCCTCCACCTTCCGTACCCCCAGCGGCTGCCCTAGGCATTAGGGTTTGCCAAACCCCACGATCCTGGGAGCCAACTCGTTAAAATCAACCCCTCTCTCTACCTCGCTGTCTCCATCCTCCCTTCCTCTTTCTGACTCTCACTCTTACTTCCACTGGCTTCTCTTTCTCTGACACAGGGCACTGTTTTACCAAGCTAAGCAATCAGCAACAGCCATGTCAGCCCATCACAGCTGCTGCCGCTGATCCCTCCCTTGGGCACAGCTGCCCTTTCTTCCTTTCTCTCTCTCCTCCTTAATCCTCACTTTCTTCTTTCCTTCCCTTTCTCTTTTCAGCTGCTCTCCTTCCTCCATCAAGGCATAGTCAGGGCCAAATCAAAGAGCAAGAGGGATCAATGAATGACCCTCCTCAATGTCCCCCCCCCCGTCCTCCCTGTGGCACATCTATGTAGAAGGCCCCTAGGCAGGATGAGTACCAAGAAGCTCTAAGCAGAGACATGCACAGGTGTCCATCAGGACAACAGCTACAGTGGGACAGGATGGCAATCGTGTGCGTGTGTGTGTGTGTGTGTGTGTGTGTGTGTGTGTGTGTGTGTGTGTACAGCAGCTACAGTGGGACAGGATGGCAATCGTGTGTGTGTGTGTGTGTGTGTGTGTGTGTGTGTGAAGGGGTAATATTTTATCATTTTCTTTCTTCTTCTTGGAGTCTCCTATAGTTCAGGCTACCCCAAAATTCTCATATACCTCAGCATGACCTTGACCTCCGGATCCCCCTGCCTCCACCTACAATTATGTACACCGCATCCTGCTCATATAGTACTAGGAACCAAACCCTGGGCTTCCTGCAAGCCAGGCAAGCTCTCTACCAACAGAACTGTATCCCTAGCCCTCTTCATGTTTCTTTTTGGTCAAACAGAGTAGAGTTTTACAGCATGTCACCAGATGCTGGACCGCATGTGTGTGAATCCTAGCTCCCTTAATTTCAACTTATACTGCACCACTCAGGCTAAGATGTTTAGCCACTTGGGGGTTAGTTTCCTCATCTGTGAAGAGAAAATGGGAATACAACCTAATTCCTGGGTCCTATGGGGATTCTAAGAGTAAAGTGAGACCTACTAAGCACTTAGACTATTGCTTACTAGGGGTGACGATGCAAACAATTCAGCTGTTTTCAGATCCAATGGGAAACTGAGGCAGCTGATAAAAGTAAAAGCCCTCTCTGAAATCCAAGGAAAATTAGTCCTGAGAGAGAATAGGAGACAAGCCAACACAGCCGGGAGTCGCGGGCTGCAGGCCACGTCTGGTGGATTCTCTGCACTGCCACACTCGGGAAATGCCTGTGGGACAAGGGTGACGTGGGCACCAGAGGGGAGAGTAACCATGCACAACAGTGGACCTGACACAGGAAACCAACTGGGTTCCAAACCCCACGCCACCATCAGCCTTTTCAGATGCCACTGCAGATTTGAGAGGGTACCTGTGGGGCTGTACAGACGGCTGTGTTTAAGAGGACCTGGGTTCATTTCCCAGCACCCACATGGTGGCTACAACCATGGATAACTCTAGTTCCAGGGGACCTGATGCCCTCTTTTGACTTCTTCCAGTATCAGGCATGCATGGGGTACACAGGCTTACATGCAGACAACACACATACACACACACACACACACACACACACACACACACACACACTAAATAGATCTTATTTAAGGAAAAAAAGAGAGAATGATTGCCCACAAGTCCCTACAAAATGTAAATCTCAAATCTAGAATAACAAAGATTTTCCCGTTTGAAGTGTACTGCCAAAAAGGGCTCAGAAACTGTCTTAACTCAGACATTTAGTGTGTGTATGTATGTGTATATGTATGGATGTGTTTGTGTGTGTATGTGTGTGTTTATGTATGCATGTGTTTGTGTGTGTGTGTATGTGTGTGTGTGTGTGTGTGTGTGTGTGTGTGTGTGTAGGCCAGAGGTTTAGGTTTAGATGTTGGGTGTCTTCCTCAATTGGACTCCACCTTATTCACTGAGCCAGGGACTTTCATTGAATCTGGAACCCATCAAGTCACTGACCAATATGCTCCAGCGATTGGCTTGTCTCTGCCTCCCTCTGGGAACTATAGATGTATGTGGCTTTATCAGGCTTTTAAGTGGATGCTGGACCTCCAAACCCAGGTCCTTGCATCTATAGAGCAGACATTTTCCGGACTGAGCCATCATCCTAACCAAGCAAAGAGAGGTCATGCCACTTCCCCCTGCATCTCGAGCTCCTAGGAGGCTAATGAGGGTTAGTAATACACAGAAAAGTCACAGCACAAGGGAGGCAGGGAACATTCTTCATTCCTGGTGCTCACCTCACCTTCTCCAGCAAGGATGTACCTGTCTATCACACTGCAGTGGGACTGTCTGCACTTCCCAGGAGACAGCCAGCCACAGCATTTCTGCCCTGAATGTTCCAGCCCCCGACACCAAGCTCACATCACACAAGACTTTCAACGTCTGTTTGTGACATGGCTAAGGAACGGAATTCCACAAGCACTTAACATGGGGGAGTAGATTTGGAAAGGTGTCTAAGAAAATAACATGGTAGACAAGGTCATGAACTTGAGAAGGAGTGGGGGAGGGACACAAGGAGCTGGAATGGGAAGGGGGACAGGAAATGGTGTAAATACAGCACTCCTATATGAAATTCTCAAAAAATAAATATCAAGACAACTAAAAACAACATGATAAAGCATCTATCATTTTTTCTTAATGACAGGGCAGATTACCTGGTGGCTGCTAGTCTCAGAAACTTTAACATCCAAAGACCCGGCTAGGACAGCATACCAATTGGTTCCAATATCACCTTGGCGAAATACTGGAAAAGAAACAGTGATGTAAACATACCATGTACAGGTTTGCTTGTTTGTTTAACTGGATAAATCTTCACTGGGTATTACAAGCATGGCTTATTCTCAACCTTCCCTCTCTGTTCCCATAAGAACATAACATGGCTATCCTACACGCCATCCATTCACAAAGCTTATCCTATAGGTTCAACATCCTTGGAAGCAGATGCCCTATCTACAGAACACTCCCACACAGTGAGCTGCAATAACTAACTGATCATCCGGACTGCAGGAAGATCCATTGGACCCACATAGCGATGCAAGCCTTTAACCCCGGCATTACCAAGTAAATTACAGGACCAGGGCTACACAAAGCATTGACTGTAAAAATTCACTAACGTTCTATGTGGCTTACTTTAAACACACTTCATGGCATTGTGATCCTTGGAAACTAGGACTCTAAATGGAGGACAGGGCTATTTGACTCACCACACTATGCCACCCAACTTCACGGCTCTGTATTAAAGGCAAAAGCACTATGATGGCACACCCAGTCCCAGCACTCAGGAGGCTGAGGCAAAAGAGGATCATGGGTTTGTGGCCTGCCCGAGGGATATAGCAAGACTCTGCCAGTAAGTAAATAAGTTAATGAATAAATGTGTTTTCTAGACTAATGGGTTTCCTTTTAAACTGACCAATGATGGCTGACTTTATTTATAACACCGTAAGGACTGAGTCATTGCTTTTCTGTTTATTTTCTGATTCTACTGTACTTAGGCATTTGACTATGATCCTCATCTGAAGTTTCTGAACCTGAATGGTCTCTGAGTTTGTAATCTCAGAGAAAAACCATTTAGATATTAGGTCTCATAACCTTGAAAGTCACTGGAAAGATGGCTCAGCAGCTAAGAGCACTGACTGCTCTTCCACAGAGTTCAGTTCTGAGCACCCTCGCCAGACAACCACCTAAAACTCCAGCTCCAGGGGAGGCAACATCCTCTCTGACCTCAGGAGTCTCTGGCACACATGTAGTACACACACACACACACACACACACACACACAGAGAGAGAGAGAGAGAGAGAGAGAGAGAGAGAATCAATCTTTCATTTTAAAAAAAGGCACTAAAGTCACTCTGAAATTCTCCTTTGAAATCACATGCAAACCAACTCTCCTCTTAAATATTGCCCCATGCAACAACTGATTTTTGCCTGTGTTTGTTTGTTTTTCATGTTTATGATCAGAGGTCAAACAAGAGGCTTACTGAAAACCAAAGGCCAGCCAAGGCCTAGCAGGGCTTGACACAGGCCGAAGAGGCAGCTTCTGAGACATGGTTGTAGTTATGCTCTGAGCCCTTTGAGGGGGCCATGTTGTGGAGAGACACAAGACAGTAACGGCATCCAGCCAGGACAGTGACAGAGTAAGGGATTGGTGATGAGCTCACGCTGGCCTGTCCAGTGACCACTGCTCTCAGCTTCTGCAGCACGCTTAGTTACAGACGTGACCCAATTCCTGTTGCATGCCATACAAGATTTGTTTCAAAATGGCTTTAAGAAACTGAAACTGCTCCCACCAAAGAATGAAGTTTCTGACATCAGTAAGAAAAGTACATACATTGGTTTGAAAATTATGTATGTGGAAATGTTTAAAAATTTATTTCATTGCTTGTGTATATGTCTGTCTGTCTGTCTGTCTGTGTGTCTGCAGGTACATGTGTACATGCCTACAGAGGTCAGGAGAGACTGCCAGACCCCCAGGAGCTGGAACTGTATGAGTTGTGAGTTGCCCCAAGTGGGTGCTGGGAACCAATCCTTCCAATGAGCAGCAAGTGCTCTTAACCACTGAACCATCTCTCCTATCCCTCTGCCTTTTTAACGGCAGAAACATGACCATTTTTGTGTAGACCTGGGAAAACACTTCAAAGGACACACACTGAATGTCCTGAATGTCGTCACTTAGCTCTAAGTCTAGGGATGGTAGGAGACTTGCTGATTTCTTGCTATGATCCTGCCCCTGCTTTCCCACCCAGAACACACACACACACATGTGTTCTTTAGCCAAGCTAGATTTTATGCAAATTCACACAGGAGGACTGGTCCAAGAGCTCCTGCCCTAGTCCCACTGGCATGGTGAAGATTGTTCTAATCAACCTAGGACATCTCATCAGCTTTGCCAGTGATTGGTCTAGACTTTAGCCACAGGGTACAACTCTGGCCAATGACACCACACAGGAGGTCTGCTGGGGGGCTCAGGAGAAACAGTCCTTCAGCGAGGATTTGTGCTGTGGACACAGAAGACCTCCACTAGCTGCAGCTGCCTGAGGCACATGCCGACCCCTGAGGTAAAGGGGGAGACTTGGGGGGAACCAGAAGCCCTTCTCTAACAGCTATGAATCTTGGGGGGACCAGAGCCCTTCTCTAACAGCTATGAATCTGGGGGGAACCAGAAGCCCTTCTCTAACAGCTATGAATCATCTCATCTCAGGGCTTTCATAGATGAGAAACATTTTTTTCTTCTGAAATGAGTCATTGGTTATTCAAGGCAGTTGGATGGAAGTGTTCTGTTAGTGAAGCACAAAACACACCTAGAAATGGGGAGATGCTGCTTTCTCAATGCAAAGAAAAATACCCTAAAAATGTAATGTTCACCCTATTGTTTTATTCACATCCTGCCCCTGATTCACACAGGATGAATAACATTTATTACTGAGGTCCGTTCAAAACATAGCTAATAGCATTAGATAAGAAAGCCTTGTTGGCAGCCCAGCCACATCCTTCCTGGGTTAAAGAAGACAGGGATTTGCATCTCTAAGGACACAGCTAAATGAATGTGTCTGTGTATCCTTCCTAAGGATACAGCTAAATGAATGTGTCTGTCCGTCCTTCCAAAGGATACAGTTAATGAATGTGTCTGTCTGTCCTCCCATCTGGAGAGTGAGCTGCTGCCCCGAGGGTAGGGATAACAATGCCCCCCACTGTGAACATAAAAGGAAGAAACAGAATAAGCACAGGAGAGAGATGTCAGCTCTTCTCTTGGAAGCTCGGACATCTGTCATACCAACCCTGTGGATGCTCTCTGTCCCCACAGGACAGACGGAATGAGCACAAGCCACACATAAGCACATGCCACAGGAGTTCCAGGGCTTACGTGTTATTCCTTTCTCCAGGTTCTCATAATAACCGCATAAACAAATCTGATGAAGGAGGTTTGGGTGGAATTTCTCAAACGCTTTAACTTCCTTCAGCCGCGTGAAAATTATGTCCACATCTTCACTCGATCGCTCCAACGGCCTGCAGGGTTTGGGGGAGAGACAGAACCTGTAAGGTCTTAGTGAGCAGTGGACCACAAGGCGTAAGTCTAGATACAGTTGCTTGTTCATCCATGATGACACGGAGTCTCTTGTAGCCTGGTCTGCTGTAGAAGCTAGCTCGATTCATGAAATAACCAGGCTAGCTTAAAGGATAAACAATTATATTTTTATTTATTGTCAGGGGAAACTCACACCACAGGAACAGAAAGTCCAGGCTCTGCTCAGTTGCAGCAGAACCACACGGAGAGAGGGCACCTAGACCAGAGAGAGGCACCTGATCTGTGCACACATTTTTCTCTCTGGGTCCCAGAAAGCCACACCTCATCCTTGGATCTGCCTCTTAAAGATAATTGGCTAACAAGATTTCCCCATCAGTCTGCCCAAACTTAGAATATAGGCAAGGATGACTTTGAACTGCTTATCTCCTCCCTCTGCCTCCCAAGAGTTGGGTTACAGGCCTGTGCCATGAAGTTAGGCTGCTATCCCAAGTGTTCACCTCCAAATATTTAGTCCCCCATTCCCACCACAGGCATTCCTCTCTGTGCCCACCTGAAGTCCTTACTGTTGCAAACAGCTAGGGCAGGCCCGTTCAGGGTCAAGAAAACCAGACTGAAAAAAAACATGTGCAGTCCTGGCTAGCCCAGCTGACTGCCACAGAGAAGGAATGGACGGAACTTCCTGCGGAAGGAACGGAGACCCGGGATGTACAGTGCCCAGCAGCTCAGATGACCATGTACCTGAAGAGCTGGGGACCACAGACCTCACTAGTGCTGCAAAGCTTCAAGGCCACCATGCTGAGACCTTTAAGAGGTTATCAGGCCATGAGGGTTGTGCCCTCATGAGAGGATCATGCTGCTGTCATAGGAACAAGTTCTTAGTAAAATGATGAGTGTGGTACCCTTGCCTCTTCTCCAGGCCTTTTCTCTTTGAGTTTTGCATGGATGATGCTGTTTGCCTTCTTTTTTGCCCACCATGGGCTTATGCAACAAAAAGGCCCGGCAAGTATGATTTCCTTCTATCTTCTAATGGATCATTCAGAGTGCAGAACTGTGACAGATACTCTTTTCTTCATAAATTACTTAGTCTGTGGTATTTTGTTATAGCAGAAAGCATCTCAGTATAAGCGTCCCTTTCCACCCACCACCCACGGAGGACTTCCAGACTCCCTGTTAGAAACAAAACCCTCGAGGCTCAGGACTTTGAAATGAGCTAGAACTACACGAGTGAACAAAGAGTGTGCGAGCTGGAGGGAAGCACTTTACTGCTGCACACGTGACAGCAGGGCGTCCCCAGAGGGCATCGAGTGTTGTGGGTACATGTCACACTGTTGGCGCCAGCAGGAAGTCAGGCCACTGCCGCAGGAGGCCTGGGACCGGCCCAAAGCAAGGCCAGCATGGAAACGACCCCAGGAGGAATCGCAAGGCAGGAGAGTTGGAAACCACACCAATGTGCTGGATTCTGTCTTCACGGGAAAAACAAGAAGACATGAGAGTCCCTCTGCCCTCACCAAGGAGAGCAGACACCCCTGTTTATTCCCCCTGAGCACGCCTTTTATTAGGAAAGCAGGCCAGGGCAGCAGGAGGTCGCTGGCCTGATGCTCCAAAGGAGAGCTGAACACTCAAGAGCAGCAGGAGAAAAATGTACTTCCATGACATTCAGAGTAAGCCAGAAGATCGACAAGGTTCAAATCCAGACTGTAAGTCACAAAAGACATCAGTGGCTTTGTGATGTCGCCCATTGCTAAACATTTAAGTCCCCCACACAGTGAAAAATGACGATTTTTAATTAAAACATTTATAAATTACATTTCTTTATTTTGCCTCCATGTCTGTGTCGCCTGTGTATTTATGTGTGCATATGTTTATGCCATGCTGGAGCCTGGGCCCGAGCCTCTGGCTTGCCAGTCACTCTGCCAGCTGCGCTAGCCCACTGGTTCCATCTGCAAATGTCTCCTGATGATTAGTGCATATATTTCAGAACATTGGACAGAAAGTCAGCTAAATACACTCGAATTAAAATGACTTTGTGGCTCAGTTTGACTTTTCATTTCAACAGGAAGTGAATGTAAAAAAAGACATTTCTCTCCTTTAACGAGCAAAGCTAAACTAACACAAGGCTACAGAAGCTATTCCTATTACTACTACTACTACCAGTATCAACGTCAACATGGCCATTAAGTCACTAAGACCTTTAAAAGGGGCTGAGGAAATGTTTGGATGAGGTGAGGTCCAGATCCAGTGAGAGACCCTGCCTCAAAAATTAGGGCGGAGAATTATAGAGGAAGATAGTAGATGTTGACTTCCAGCCCCCATATAGTCATGCATGCGTGTGCGCGTGCAGGTGCACACACACACACAGAGTGAGAGTATTTAATGAAAGTAATGAATACAGATTTTGAGATATACACTAGCACACTTGAGTGCCTTTGTAGGATTTTTTAGACATGTGTGTATTCTTTTCTTTTATAACCATAAGATCTTAAACAATACGTACTTAACAGTCTCAGTCTTTCTAACAATTAGCTTTTCAAAGGGTTTTGACACCTATGAAAATTTTTGATCCTTGTGGCCTATTAGATAAAGCTCGTAAAATGAATCCCATTTTACACTCAAAAACATTTAGACATGTAAGTCAGGCAACTCCAAGTATGCTGAAAGCATGTATATTTATAGTGCCAGTGATGACGTAGAGGTGTCAAAGGTCTTTGAAACTCAAGCTGTTTGCCACTTAACAGGTTATCATCTTAATTATCCAATTATTAACCACTCACAACACTGTTTACTTCTTCTTAATTGCAAGTTTTCCCAACAATGTCAATGAAATTCAGAAAGAAGGAGCTGATAATGGTTCACTCAATCTGCATATTTTTATGAAGGAAGTAAGTAAAGCCATCTGATGACAAAGATCATGGTCTGTGTGCCAAGTGTGGGGGGGCATCTGTGCATAAACAGCAATTCCTAATACAGAATCATCAAGGACAGGGAAGGAATTCAGAAAAGAAAGAGATGTCACTGTGGGTAAAATTCTACCAAGATCTCATGAATACATTGTTGTGAAAAGCCCTTAAACCGCCCCTTCTCATTTCTCCTTTTGTAACTACAGCATCACCGGCTAGCAACTGAGTTGGTAACGTGTGTGGTTATCACTTCACGTTTGTCCCAAGAGAGCCCTGCCCTCCTGGCTCCTCCCCTGTTCCTTTCCCATTTATTCACTACATGTGTGCTTGTGTGCACACCTATGTATATACACATACACAAGTTGACACACAGATACAGAGATGCAGACATTGACACACACCTGTCAAATGAACACACATCAACTCAGTTGTCACAATTTTCTTTTGTCTGTGAGCCTTGATTCAGCCAGGGAGTTTGCAGCTACCCTTAACCAAGACGTGAAGGGCTTCCCAGTCCTTTCAAGAGCTGTCCACCTGCCTCCAGGAAGCAGACAGAGCCCGCAGGGTCCCACCTAGTAGCCAGCCAGAGCCCACAGAGTGGGCAGGGTCCCACCTAGTAGCTAGCCCACTTGCTTTTTACATCACTATAAAACAATGAAGAGAAAAGAGCCCTTTTAGATCCAAATTTAAGAAACATTAGATATTAATCTTTCCTGTCAACTGCTATAACACTTCTGCTTACAATTTGAATTCACATCTTGCTATCTCTCCTACTTTGTAAGACTTTAAGCAAATCTTTTCTTCTTACCCCACCTTGCAAAACCTATATGGAAATATTTTAACACCCCCTCCTACCCACTCACCCTGCCCCCCCCCCACCCACAATACACCCCTGGTAAAACCTTCATTTACACAAAGGCCCTGCTGCATCCTTGGATCTTAAGTGACTCAAGCAGCCCACTCCTTCCCACTTTCCTTCGTTTCTTTTGTGCCAATTCTTTTCTAACCAGCCAATCATAAAAGACAGTGAGGTCAGATCCCAGCCACAGTCACCACTTACATTAGAATTAAAAACCCAGCCGACTTCATGTCCCTGTATGCTTGCTCCCCTGCTTTTGTGAGTAGCACCCCCTGTTTCTTCCATGTTGAAACGCTTTCATTGGATTGGTGGTCTCTCCATGACCCTGGGCTCATTTCTAACAAAATGAGATCAGAGGTTGTGATAGGAGGTCATGAAGACTACCATTTTGGCCTTGAACGAAGGTAAGGAGGCCCACATACCTTTGCCTCCAACTTGACACAGCTACTATGTCACAGGTCCCATGGGGGACTGAAAGCCACTGCTCTGTGGCCCTTGAAAAGTCTCACTGTTACTTGGAGGCCAGGACCAGCCCTGGTCAGGCTTAAATGATGTTGAGTCGGGACGCGTGAGTGAGTGGAGAAGGAAGAAGGCCTTTTAGACCATGTTCTGTCCTGTCTTTTATTTCTTGACATTTAAACCACAATACAAAATTGAAGTACAGCTTCATCTGGGGCCTGGAGATGTAGCTCAGAGGTAGAGCGCTGGCATGGACAGGTTTGATGCCCAATACAGAACAGGCCGCATCGACGTCGGAAGCCCGTTCTCAGACATCTTCTCTGACTCTGCCTTAGTATCTGAGGTCAGTACTGTATCATCAAGCTGGGCACACACCCTCAGCCACAGGTTCTGCAGATGCCAGCTGAACTAGACCCCCAGTGCACACAGAATAGAACTGTGCAATCTATGTGTCCTGCTAGCATTCGGGTAAAACTTAGTTTCTTTCAGTTCTTGACACTCTGGAAGAGCATCCAGGATGAGTCAGGTAACAGATGCTTTTAAAAATGTTTCAGGCTAAATCAGAACGAGTGACTTTTCTTCTAGGTGAGTCACAGAAGACTCAGCAAGAGATTGTCATGAGGCTGGCCCACTGGGACCTTGTGCTGTGAGAATCAGATGCTCCTGACAATCTTTGCTCTTGTTTGCTTGTTTCTTTTTTGTCTGTCTGTCTGTCTGTTTTGGAGTCAAGGTCTCATAGAGCAAGCTGATGTGGAATTTCCTAAGTAGCTCAAGTTGGCTTTGAACTCATGATCTTCCAGCTCCCACCTCCCCAGTGTTGAGTTACAGGTATGAGCCACCACACCTGTCTACTAATTATCCCATTCTTGAACAAAGAGAAGGGAAACCATGAATTCCATTCTATAGAATTCTATATTCCATTCTATATGTTATTCCATGTATTCTATATTGAAGCCAGTGGTGCAGGGCAGCATAACCCTGAGTCAATCAGCCTTTGTCTATACCAAGGCAACAAAGCTGCCTTCAGTTAGCCTGAACCAATGATTTTCAAGTTTGTATCACCTGGACCTGTGTGAAGCATGGGACACATAGCCAGTAGCAGCAGCAGAGGGAAACAGTGATGTGGGAGGTCCTTCTGTGTATGTGTTGCTTTATTGGTTGATGAATAAAGCTGTTTTGGCTAATGGCTTAGCAGAGCAAGACAGGTGGGAAATCCAAACAGAGATATAGAGAGAGAGTAGGCAGAAACAGAGAGACACCATGTAGCTTCCAACGGAGAAGGACACACCAACCAGAATCTTATTGGTAGGCCACAGACTTGTGGTGATACACAGATTATTAGAAATGGGCTAATTTAAGATATAAGAACTAGCTAGAAATTTGCATGACCCATCGGCCAAACAGTGTTATAATTAACATAGTTTCTGTGTGATTATTCGGGTCTGGGCAGCCAGGAAACGAATGAGAAGTCTCGGTTTACAAAACAGATTTTAGCACAGAAGTTTGAAAAAGACTCTTAACCTGAACCAGCTTTTGGGAATTTTGAGTTAGCTGTGTGGCCCTTGGAGCTTTTTAGCCATTTGTTTGAGTCCCTGCTCTTCATGGGAGCACTCCTGGCTTATTTCTGCCTTCCCATCTAGCACCAAGTATCCCTCAGCACCTGCTACTGGTGCCCCTGTTCTTGACATCCTGAAGAACACAATGGAAAGGTGAGCAAGGATGCTAAGCTGGGGCTCATTTCATCAGATCATGAATCTCTTACTGAGTCACACTCATTAGCCAATAGCCAAATGCGGCCCTATAGGTGTGTCTGGTTGTGGTACTTAGAATGAGAGTAGCTCCCATAAGCTCATATATTTAAATACTTGGTCCCCAGTCGGCGGAATTGTTTGGGAAGGATTAGGAGGTGTGGTCTTGCTGGAGAAGGTATAGCACTAGGTGCAGACTTCGATATTTCAAAAAGTCCAATATCCTTTCAGCTCTCTCTGTCTCTCTCTCTCTCTGCCTCCTGCTTATAGATTAGAAGTAAGCTCGTAGCTCCTGCTTCAGCATCATATTGGCCTGCCTACTGCCCAGTTCCCTGCCATGATGGTCACAAACTTACACTCTGAAACTGGAAGCCCCAATACATTCTTTCTTCTATAAGTTGCCTTGGTTATGATGTCTCTTCACAGCAACAGAAAAAAAAGCAACTAGAACATTGGCTAACTAACGTTCAGATTTGATAATTCAGACTGGTCATTTAAGCACCACAGAAAATGACAATTTGTTTTTTCTAATAAAAGGAAATTTTTATTTATTAAAAGTTCTAGCACAGCATTGTGCTATACACCTTTAATTCCAGCACTCAGGAGGAAGAGGCAGGGGGCTATCTATGAGTTTGAAGCCATCCTGGTCTAGGCTAGTGAGACCCTGTCTCAAAAAGAAAATAAAAATCGATGGCATAACTTGAGTACATGTTATTATACATGGGGTCCTGAATTTAATCCCTACTCCCCCCCACACCTCTTGTATTACTATTAAAGGAAGAGAAACTTCCATTTCATGCTGTGATGGACTACCAGTACAGCACTAATTGTTCCAGAGTAAATAGACATTGAGCAAACTATGTGAAGTTTTCAGACATAGGCATCAGGCAACACGGGTCTGTGGTCCAGCAAGGAGAGAGATCCAAGAGGGAGCCGTATAACACCCTCATTGTTTTGCTGATACACCTCTGTGAGACACAGGCAAAGAGGGAGCATGGCAGACTCACTGTGCTGGTGGGGACAATATGCAGGGATGTGAGTCACAGGATAGGACAGGGAAGGACTAAACTGAGGGTGGGGCCTCATTGAGTCGTGATCTGTACATGCACAGGCTGGCGCCTGCACAGGTCTGGCAGAACCCAGCTCTGGAGAAGAGCTGTTCAGGATCCTGTAGGTCAGCCATTCTCACAGATGCAGGAGCTCTGCACAGCTAAAGAAGACAGGGCTCTCTCCAACCCCTCTGGACATTCGTCTCACACTCCCTAAACAGTACTCCAGCCCACGTCATAGACTTCCCCAACAAGGCTTACAGATAAGCCTGGTGGGATCAAAGCTGATTGATCAGTGACTTAACTTCCTATCAGAGTATAAGCTGACCTTCTTCATAAAAAAGAAAGAAAATCTAAGCTCTCAATATCATAGCATCCAAAATGTCTATCATAACATCATAAAATACTATAAATTCAGTGGGAAAATGGAAACAGAATTAGAGATGTGAAAAATACCAAGAAATACAATGGCTGTGATAAAAGTGTTTAAGAATTTAAAGGAAGCTGGGCAGTGGTGGTGGTGTCCACCTTTAAACCCACCACCAGAAGGTAGAGATAGGAGGATCTCTGAGTTGGAGGCCAGCCTGGTCTACAGAAAGAGTCCAGGACAGCTAAGGCTACAGAGAAACCCTGTCTTGAAAAGCCAAGGAACAAACAAACAAAAACACGTAAAGGAAAAGATTGGCAGAGTGAGGAACAGACAGGAAACAGCAGCAGTGAAAATATTAAAGTTTTTTTTAAGCAAATGGGAATTCTAAGGCTGAAAAAACACAAAATGAAAAGGGAAAAAAAAAACCCGCCATATGGAATTAAGAGCAGATTGAGTACCACAGAGAGAAGCATCAGCAAACAGTGAGGGGGCAAGGAAAGTTACCTGAGGCAAAGCACAGGGCGAGAAAAGACTGAAGACAAATGAACAGAGTCTGTGGCCTGTGGGGCAAAACCGGGAGGATTTCATATACTTGGGACAGAAGCAACAGATAGGGGGAAACGGGAGAAAAAAGGAAAAAATATGAGAAATAGTGGCTGACTTTTTCCTAATTTAAAAAAATGCAATAAATAGTAGAGAAGTCTAAAACATCAGAGAGTGACATTTTGCTTTATGAAAGATGAGAATTAAAGATGACCAGAAATGTTGTGCCATCTCCATCAAGAAGTAGAATTTGGGGGCTGGAGATGAGACTCAGGGTTAAGAGCCCTGGCTGTTCTTCCAGAGGAATCCGGGTTCAGTTCCCAGCACCCATCTGGAGGTAACTCCAGCTTCGGGGCCTCCTAGAGCACCAGCCATACACAGGGTGCACAGATATACATACAGAAAAGACACATCTCTACACACAAAATAAAAATAAATGTTAAACAAAGGTATTTTGGTTTTCGTTTTGTTTGTTTGTTTCTGTATTTGAACAAGCAGACTCCTTTTCCCTCTTTGCAAATACGTGCCAGCTGAAGGAGACAGGCGTCCAGCCCCGATTCTGACAAGCTCTGCTGCCGCTAACGAGTAGTTTCAGTTACCTGATTCGTGACAGTGGGGTGGGGTGACATGGGGCTAAACTTGGTCTAGGATCTTAACCACTTTCAGGAAAGTCCATGTTTAGAAGTAGTTACGTATTGGGCCTATAAATAAAATGCAGTCAGAAGGATATGTCAATCATCCTGCAATTATCTGGAGCTTCAGAATCAAAATGTCTTAGCCTCTTTAACCAAAATATCCCCATACCTTCCACATGCAGTGCTGATTCAAAACGCACATAAAAATTAGATTTTTAAAGGTTGTTTTGTTTTCATGCTACAGCTGGCTTTGGTCTATAAATCAAAGAATATTTAATACAGCGATCTACCAGTGAAAAGATGTTTATGACCTAAAAAGCCCACAAAGCACAGTAAGATAACATACAATGATCCTTTCTTCCGTGGGGCTGAGGTCATAATAGTGGACAGGCTGTTAAATAACTCTGAAGTAAATAGAAGATGAAACATTCCTTAAATTTTAAAGAAGATTCAAGACTTTTAAAAACAAACTTATTGATAAAAGCAAACTCCTTCAGTAATACACATTATTTCCACAATTTCCACATCACAAATGCAAAGGGAACTGGTGCCCTGAACTTCCCTCTGTTGGGAAGGAGCTTCCAGAACCCCCTGCCTGTGCGAAATGACAAGGGCAGCTCTCGGTGGTAACACACACTTCCAGCATGCCTCACTGCACAAACTAAAAACCGCAGGAGCCAGGGCGTGTGCCAAGGACATATGGCAGGGTGATGATCCATTATGAATGAGGACTCTGCCCCGGGGTATTTTATTTCACTGTTAGTCATTACGGGTTTCAGAGATCAGGATTTAATAGTCCGGAGCAGGTAAGGTAGTGTGCAGAAAGTTGATTTAATAAAAAAAATAAAATAAAATAAGAGAGACACCAGCCTTGGGCCTAGCATTTTATTTCAGACAAAGTTCAAATTCTTGCATTCAAAAGATTAACAGCTGGGTTGGAGAAATGTCTCAGGGATTAAGAGAACTTGCTACTCCTCCAGAGGTCCTAAGTCTGGTACCCAGCAACCATGTCAGAAGGCTCACAACCATTGTAACTCCAACCCCAGGGGATTCAAGGCCTCTTGCCTCTGTGGACACCTGCATGTACCCACAAAAGCGTGCATGTGAACACAAACACACAATATTTAAAAATAATAAAAATAAATATTTTTAAAAAATGATAACCACCTGCAATTATGACTACCAAAGCAAGAAGATGCCCAGAGACAGAGGTCCTGAAAAGCAATGTCCAGGCAAAGCAAGGGGACTTACATACAGTCATGTATGGCCAATTAAGCAAGAAAGCATTGTGACTACCTAGCATGCCCAACAGAGCTCTGGTTTGATGAACACCAACAGACTTTGTAATTCTACCCCTGAGGGCCAGCAAGACAGTCCCCAGACTCCAGAGCCCAGGCAAACAAAGCTGGGAGTTCCACAATTTTGCTTCACGAAAGTAGAGATAAATGACATCAGAACTCTAGACCTTCATTCAACAAGTTCGTTGCATGTCCTCTCAAAGCAGAGGGCAAATAAGCAAATTCTTTAAGCCCCACATGGCACAAGACCTCAGGTCTGCCCTCTGCCCATTTCTGCTCCATTGGGGAACTCAATACATCTTAGTACTACAAGGCAAAAAACAGCCATGTCTCCATGGAAAGACACACAGAGGTCTGCATAGACTCCTGGGGATTCAGGGAGAGAACTTCACAGGGAGCCCTTTTGCTTCTAATTCCCAACTCTCTCAGTGCTTAATGCTGGTATTTTAACTTGTTGGGAAGAGTGGGTAGAAATTGTGTAAGTACCAAGATAAGAGAAAGTTTTCTGGCTAGCCAGACAGTGACGTGTAAGGAAAGACTTGGGGTGGAAAGTTACAGACTGGATGGCCCGTGGCCACACGGTTGGAAATTCTACAGCTACTCAAAGAACCAGACTAAGAAACAAAAGTGGATCTGATTGGTCAGGACCCCAACGCCAGTCAACCGGGTGCAGACCTTAATTTACTAGTTCCTGGGGGGAAGCCGAGATTTGTTTTTTTGTTGTTGTTGTTTTGGTTTGGTTTTTTAATCAGAAAAAAATCAGAGCCATCATTTTAGAAAGCCTGTCCCCCTGAAGGAAATGAACTGGAAGGGAAAGGTGTACAGAGTAGTTGGAAATGGGCTTTTAGGACCCTGTGTGGCATCGTTTTCCGTGCCACCAGCCCTCGTGCCCATACACTTTCAGAGTGCCACAAGTTCTTTTGGGTGTCATAATGCACAAACGCCTTCCCTTTCTCTCCAATGAACACTTAGCAGTACTGTAACAGGAAGTCTGATCTAGAGACAGTCATGGCATAGACTTACAGTCCCTGTGAAATTATTAATAGTGCCCTCGTTCACTCTCAAAAGTGTCCTGGTTTAGACAATAAATTATGTATGCACCTTACTTGAAAATAACTCTGCTCCCACCCCCTCAGGGTGCCTCTAGCACCAAGGACTGCTACCTACAATGACAGCCTCTTCCTTCACCACGATGATCCCTCGGTTTCCCGGCTCACCACAGCTCCAGGTGACCCACACTGTTCTAACTTTGTAGCTCCCATTGCCTCTCCCCCAAGCTCCAGGTCACTGAGACAGAGCAGGATTCAGATCCTAGCTTCTGGGACCTAGGGATTGGGATATGCCAAGGTCCAGAGAAGACTCTCAAGCCCAGAGTAGGGGAGATGGGGGACAAAGGCTCTCCAGGTGCTTATGAGTAAGCTCTCAGGCCTTGCTCGTTCTCATCTGCAACTGTCGGGAGGGTGTGAGCTGATGAAAGGGTATGTGGATTTGGGGGAAAAAAAACGGCGGCCTTGACTACATGAAAGTAATACTAATTACAATCTTTGGTTGAACATCATATGAATCATTTGTTTCTAATTACAGTGCTGCCCAGGAATACGCATGTAAATCGCACAAGGTGCTGAAGTGTTCTTGGTGTACTGTTATTTAATTACAATTATAAACACTCTATGCATTCATAATTATGGCTTGTTATGCCTGATCGTTTGAATCCAACACTAACACCGATTCCTTCTATTACTAACAAATCATCTTATCCACTCAGAGATCAAGATCTTTCAGGCACTAATGAACTTCTATGAGAAAGAAAATGCCAAAGCAATAGAAATGATCTCTACAATTATCAGAGTGAAAAAACAAACAACAACAACAACAAAAAACCACGAAGCATTACATTCTTGGGTGGGTCCAAATTCGCTAATGAAAAGGAGAGCCATCCAGCAGCTCATGCAAGAAGAACCTAATGCATTTTTAATCACAGAAAGATCTGAGAATAATCTCCAACGCTTTCAGGATGACCTGAGCAATGAACAGACACAGGAATCACTCGCTTGCAGCGCACCACTAGCAACAAGGGTAAGAACAGCTAGTGCAGGTAAAGAAAGAGCTCAAAGGGTTGGCTGCTGCTGTTATTGTTTGGGCTTTATTTTTGCTTCGTTTTGTAATGCTTGGGACTGGACCCAGGGCCTCACAACCTCTAGGGCGAGCACTCAACCCCTGAGCTATCCCCTCAGCATCCCAAATGTTCCTTAGCTCCATCTGAAAGTAGCAAGCCAGGCAGAGCACCAGGCACGGCCTGCTGCTGGATTGTCACCCACACATTAGTTCACTGACCATACTAAGGTCTTGTTAATCATGAGCTTTTTTATTTTAAAATAAACTTCTGCTGTCTTAAAGATTTATTTTTATTCTGAGTTGGGTTTTTCCTTTTATGAGTATTCAGGATTCCGTGGGTATTATTTTCTACTGAGTATCTTTTTGTTTTCCCTTAAGAGGTTGGCATTTTAGTTTGGGTTTTATATACCAACTTTATCTAGTTCATCAGTGTTTGAAGTTTACTTACATCTAGGAGCCCATAAATTAACTTTTTTTTTTTGCAGTACTGTCATATCTGCTGGGCAAGCACTCTGCCACTGAGCTACAGCCTAAGCCCTAACAATTCCATCTAACATTAAACAGGTAAAACAGAGCTGGAGAGATGGCTCAGTCAATAAAAGCCCTTGCTGTGCAGGCCTGACCACCTGGGTTGGAGGCCCAGGATCTCAGCAAAGCCAGACACTCTAGGTCAAATATCTATGATGCCAGCACCGTCTACTGGAGAGGGGAGGCTGAGACAAGAAAAATCAACCCAAGGCTCGTGCCTGGCTGGCTGGCACAGTGCAGAAGAGGCAGAAAGGCAAGAACTGACACCTGGAGGCTGTCCTCTGACAGACACATGTGTGCTGTGGCACACACACCTACACAAAAGAGCAGACACATGTGTGTATCTCACACACACACAGTAGGTTAAATAGCACTTCTGAGGGTGTGTTCTCCTACTTTTACATAAATGTACTTGAAGGACACCATAGGAACAAAATCTATAGCTTCTCAAATAACCTCCATATGCTTTATAGCTTTCTAGTCTACACCTAGCAGCTCAGCTTGATAAAATCAAACTTACTTTTTTCAGTTTTTAGTTTTTCGAGACAGGGTTTCACTGTGTAGCCCTGACTGTCCTGGAGCTCACTCTGTAGACCAGGCTGGCCTCAAACTCACAGAGATCCGCCTCCCCAGTGCTAGGGTTAAAGGTGTGCACCAACCACTGCCCAGCTGAAAATCTTATTTTTCAAAAGTGGAACTTTTGTTGGCTGAGGGGATAGTTCATTGGTGAAGGCTCACTGCACAAGCATGAGGATTCCCATTCGATCATCAACACCCACATGATTACAGCACTGGGGAGAAAGAAACAGGAGGATCCCTGAGCCTCTGGCCAAACTGGGAGCTCCATGTTTGGAGAGAGACCCTGCCTCAAAAATAAGGTAAAGAACAATAGAGGAACACACCTGAAGTTTGCCTTTGGCCTCCACAAGTTTGTGTACACATACATACACTCATATGTACATACAACACACACACACACACACACACACACACGGCTATTGTCTAAATATTGGTATTACCCCAAAGTCACATATTGAAATCCTAACCTAAGGTGATAATATTCAAAGGATTCAGAGATGGGACCTTGGGGTAGCGACCGAGTTGCAAAGGCTCCACCATCACTTTGTTTTGTTTTTTAGATTAAAATTCACCAGGTCTTGCAAATACAAATACAGCAATCCTCCCAAACTTGGCTTTCAGGTAAATAATAATTTCAATGTAAGTAGATCCTTTCAATAAAAGGGGTGCGTTTATACTTTTAAATTTCTCACTGATCTGAAATTCAAACGAATCAGTTGTCTTGCATTTTATTCAGGGCTCCTGGCAAACCCGTCTCCTCCATTTCTCCTTCTGTTGCTGTCTAGAGCCCACTAGGACAGAGATGACCGAGACAGCTGCTTCAAAGCCTCAGAGGCTAACCTAGCTCTCCTACCTCTTTGTGGTATGATCCGCCTGCCGTGTACACAGAGGAGTGACCCTGGTCAATATTGTCACTGTAGTGCCTCTCAGCAACACTGGGAACCTGACAGGCCAGCCTGACTCTATCTTAAGATTGAAAGCCATCTTGTTACAAGGTCACAAGAAGTTCATCCGTTTTCCATAAAACTTGGGTTTGACCTTGTCTTGACCCATTTTCTGGCATGAATTTACTTCAACTGTTTTACAGCTACCTGTTAGCTGCCTTGTCTACGATGTGGGTTTCAATACAGATTATAAACAATGGTAACACTAAAATGTCTAAAACGTTTATCTTTCTGTAAACTTAGAGATTCATGCACGCTTCAGGGAATCAGAACTTGAATCCACCTGTCCCGTGTCAAATGGAGTCCAGATAAACTACTCCTGTCATGTCAATCAACAGCCTAAGCTTCCCTACCTATTGCCTACTCCCGAAGGGGAAGTTCCGAAATAAGGACTTTTCTTTAAGCGCCTTACCTTTGACTTCTGTCCCTCCTGTATTTGCTGTCTCTGAAGATTTCTACTCAGCTGGCAGACACCACCCAGAAGTCAGCTGCAGACTACAGACTGCTCCAAAAGGGACCTACACCATGCCAGCCCCAAGGGACCTACACCATGCCAGCCCCAAGGGACCTACACCATGCCAGCCCCAAGGAGTCAGTCCTACAAAGCGAGAGCCCAGACTTGCTGAGAGCTGATGTGAACCAGTTCAGCAGGCATAATTGCTCCTTGTCTCTTCAGCCAGATGCTTCTGATGAATGCCCCATTGCCTGAATCCCCTCCCAGCCTTTGACTAGCATTCCAGCCTTTCTGGGCCCTGACAAAAATGTCCTAATTAGTTACAGAATAGAATATATCACCCCTTATCCTCAACAAAGACTAGAGTGTTAAACCCAGAGGAAACTGCCTGACAAAGGAACAAAGTGGCTATATATAATGCTTATTGGCACCAGGTTCCTTCACTGTCAAAAAGACACCTGTTAAAGCCAAAGAGAGAAAGATTTATCAACAGGTAGATTCATTAGCTAAAATAGTTTTTGCAATATGATAGGGTACCCAAAAGGGGTGGCTTTAAGAAAAATGTAGTCTTTCTATGCTAACCAATCAGATGCAATGAGAAAGACCCTAGCCATGATGCAAATAGAAAATGCTAATATCCTTGCTGTCTGCTGACATTATCTGCCCACACAACAGATAGAAATGACTGTTACCTATCAAATATTTGAAAGGGACACATAAGACAAGGGGGAAAATGATGGACCAGCCTGACTCCATATTAAGATTAAAACCCATCTTGTTACAAGGTCAAAATAAACACATTACTGTTTTCTGTAAAACTTTGATTTAACCAAGTCTTGACCCATTTTCTAGAATTTCACCCCCTACACTCTAACCTCTACCCTGAAACAATTTTGAAATGTTCTGCTGAGTTTCTATGTAACAAACAAATAAACACACAAACCAAAAAAACACCTTGAAAATCCCCTAGCCTTGCAGTTTGGGGACTAATATAAGCCTCATCTTCTCCTATGTTTAATGCTGTTTCCTCAAGCCCCAACTTAGGGAGATAGCCCTGTCTGACAAAAAATAAACCTTGCTCAATTTGACTAAAAGAATGTGGGTAATGATCTTTATTTTCATTTGGTGGGATTAACAAACGAATTAGCTCTTTTTCTGGGTGAAATCTTAAGGAGCGCTAAGGAGCTGAGCGATGCAGAGAGCCACTGCTCTGAGCATCAATTTTACTAAAAGATTTGGCAAGAAAAGTTTGTGTTTTAGAATTTTTTACAAGCACCTGTCACGTGAATAAGCAGATTGCTTGTTTTCATTTTGAACAGTGCACAGCTTCTTTCTTTCTTTCTTTTTCACGAAAACCAAGTGGCCATAATATTCTTATGTGCAGTGAGAGACTGCACCCTGTGGTACTCAGTAGGGAGCAAGATTACCAGAATCAGCACTGCAGGCAGAAACAGCCAGTCATGCCTCAGTGAGACTGGGAATGCTGACGTCACTAGGCACAGCTGGCCCTCTTCCGCCCAAGCGTCCCTGCCAGGAAGTGCTATTTCTTGATGAATCCACAGAAGTTTTGCTTTTTATTTTTTTTTCCCACTTTTGGCTGCAAAAAAAAATCTACTGGCTCACACAACAGCTAGTGCAACTTCCAACTGAAATTGCTTTAAAATGTGATAAATCAAATATTTCATTTACAAAAACAAGATTATAAATAGCTCCATGTTCTGTTCAGAAGAATATCTCTAGCACATAAAACCAGTCAAAACAAGATTTTTAAATAATATGTATATTTTCCCTCTTTGCGTTTTAAATTGGCAATACACCTAAACAATACAATACGAACATCTGTCTGTTGATGCACACATACTTTCAATGACCTTGATTCCCAAGATTTCACTTGGCAGAGATCTGGGTTGTCTGTGTACAAACAGTATATATATTTTTATCTCAGTCAATGAAAACTTCACACATCCCACCAATGTAATTCACTAAAGACTATGGCACCTAATATCCCTGTCTTAGTTAGAGTTTCTCTTGCTGTGATGAAACACCATGACCAAAAAGCCAGTTGGGGAGGAAAGGGTTTATTTGGCTTATAGTTCCATACTGTAGTCCATCATTGAAGGAAAACCAGGACAGGAACTCAAACAGGGCAGGATCCTAGAGGCTGGAGCTGATGCCGAGACCATGGAGGGGTGCTACTTTCTGGCTTGCTCCCCCTGGCTTGCTCAGACTGCTTTCTTATAGAACCCAGAACCACCAGCCCAGGAATGGCTCCACCCACAATGGGCTGAGCCCTTTCCCACTAACTACTAATGAAGAAAATGTCCTACAGCTGATCTTATGGAAGCATTTTCCCAATTGAGGTTCCATCTTTTTAGATGACTCTAGCTTGTATCAAGGTGACATAAAGCCAGCCAGGATAAGTTCCCTTTTGATATGTTGTATCTTCCGGAATAGGGTCTTACTGTCTAGATTTGGTACACACACGAGGAATGGCAAAAGCCTTTATTGTTTTGGGACTCCAGGGTCCCTATCCAACAACTCATTAGGAGGTAGCTAATCCTGGCACCGGAGTTTTTGTTTAATACCCAATGGCTCCTGGGTAAGGATTTTTCTAACCTTGCAGGTATTTCCCTCCAAACATTTTAAAAATATTTTTTATTTCATTATAAAACAGTAGCTTTCTATATGGCTTTTATACTCTTTTCATTTTGGTAGAAGAAACAAAGCAAAGGAAAGCAGGAACTCATTACCTAATATCATCCTAGCACTCCGAGTAAAGAGCTTCTAAATGGACGGAGTGGTTTCAGAACACTGGAGAAAGGCAGACGCTTCCTGGTCCCCACCCGGCTCGTGCATCATCTCTCGTGTATGTGCTGTGCAGCTGTTCTGAGTCTCCATTCTCTTGTGCCCTGTAGTTTCCCTCCTTCCATTATACTTTCTTCCTTCCTGATACCCAGAGATTCCTCTTTTCTTATTTCCTTTTGGTCTCAGGCACTTCCTTCAGTCATTTTGGGTCAGACAGCCAGTGACAAATCTGAGTGTCCCCATCTGAAAGTACCTTGAGTCCCCCTCATACAGAATAATTACAAGGAACAAAGGACTGTGTATTGATGATTCTTTCTACACTTGAAAATCATTCCCTCATTTCGTTCTGAACGCCACGGTTTTTTATAAGAAAATTCAGTTATTTTGTTTCTCCCTATAGACGAAGTGCCATGTCTCTTTGGAAAAAAAGCATACTCTGGTTTTAAACATTGTTCTTTGTTTTTAGTTTTCAAAAGCTTATCTATCTTGTAATGGTTTCCTGGGGGCTGTTATCTTGGGACTTTCTCCCCCTCTTGAAATGTCTTACCTCATTGTCAAGTTCACCGAGTTTCTTCTGTCCTTTTCGCTCTGCTGTTGAATCATCCGTTCACTTTCAATTGCAATTTCTGTGGTTTTCAGTTCTCATATTTCCATTCTCTTGTTTTTAAAAAATAATTATTCCTTAAACCAACCTTCCTTCCTTCCTTCCTTCTTTCCTTCCTTCCTTCCTTCCTTTCTTTCTTTCTTTCTCTTTTTTTCTTGAGACAGGGTTTCTCTGTAGCTTTGGAGCCTGCTCTGGAATTAGCTCTTGTAGACCAAGCTGGCCTCGAACTCACAGAGATCCTCCTGCCTCTGCCTCCTGAGTGCTGGGATTAAAGGAGTGCGCCACCACCACCACCCGGCCCTTAAAGCTTTCTATTTCTCTGCTTAGATAATCTATTTTTTTTCTTTTTTTCCAAATGTGTTCACAATTGTTTGTGGAAGTATTTTTTTTTTTGACGGCCACTTTAAATCCTAGGCAGCAAGGCAAGGCTGCTTCATTACAGCCACACAAGGGAAGAAGAAATTAGACCCTGCAGTGGGTCTGTGATAGCAGGGGTGGAGGTAAGCTGTTGACAGAAGTTTCTGTCCCACATGGTCCTGCAGCCATTCAGTCCCAAAGAAATACACAGAGGCCTACATTAATTATAAACTGGTTGGCCTAATAGCTCAGGTTTTCTTATTAACTAATTCTTACATCTTAAATTAGCCCATAATTCTTTTCTGTGCTAGCCACATGGCTTGGTGCCTTTTATCAGTGAGGTGTTCTCATCTTGCTTCCTCTGTGTTGACTCCATACTGACTCTTTCCTCTTCCCAGAATTCTCCTGTCCTTGTCACCCTGACTCTACTTCCTGCCTGGTTGCCCCACCTATACTTCCTCCCTGGCTTCTGGCCAATCAGTTTTATTACGATAAAACAAGTGACAGGTAAAAGACCATTGTCCCACAGCACTTCCCTTTTTTTTTCAAAACAAGAACTCTGAATCTAATATCCTTTGTTTAGCTTTTTGTCTAGACCATTATCCATAACATCTTGTAACCAACACTCAGAGGTTTCTGTCCTGCCTTGTCCCACAGCTGGCCAGTCCCAAAGAAACACACAGAGGTCTACACTAATCATAAACTGGTTGGCCTATTAGCTCAGGATTCTTATTAACTAATTCTTACATCTTAAATTGGCCCATTATTCTTGTCTCTGTTAGCCATGTGGCTTGGTACCTTTATCAGTGAGGCATTCTCATCTTGCTTCCTCTGCGTCTGGGTGACAACTGCAGACTGACTCTTTCCTCTTCTCAGAATTCTCCTGTTCTTGTCACCCTGCCTAAACTTCCTGTCTGGCTACTGGCCAATCAGTGTTTTATTAAAATAATATAATATAAGTGACAGGGTACAAGACCATTGTTCCACAGCAGTAAGCCCTCAGTTTGTGTAGAGTTTGACTAAAAGAGAGGCATTGTTGTCTAGACATTTTGTGGTTCATCAGGGCTGTCCCTTTTCTTGGTCCTATGATCACAGATAAACAGGCTTTTCTTAGGATATGTTTTATAAGAGTTTTTTGTTTTGTTTTTAATATTTCTGGGTCACCGTATATTCTGACACCCATCGTGGGATATATATGTGACAAAAACAAACAAACACAAAAGACCAAAAGCAAAAACTCAGAGGATTAACTATGTGTCAGTCTCCAGCAAGAAAGGCCCCCAAATCCATTCACTGCTTTCTCTCCACCTCTCAGAATTGCTTTTCTGTTTGTTTTATAAATTATGTCAGAGCTCTCGAGTGAACTTCAGGGAAGGAACGGGGAGAATTGCAACCACTCCATCTTATTCACAATCAGAAATCCAAGCTTATTCTATGGCAACAGTTTTTCTCAGGTAAACTGGGTAGACACAATTTCACAACCTCCATATGCACCAAAAGCAGGCATCCGGGAGCTAGAAACCCTACAAGGCCACACCTTCTCCCAAGCAGATATGTTTCCAGGGACATGGCAACCAAAGAGCCATATGTTATTTGTTCGTGACATGCCAACTCTGGCTTTCACTTCTACATTTCCTAGCAGCCTGCGTGCCTCGGCTGCGGTGGCTTGCTTCCTTGGTGCTCAGGACTTGTCTTGGGGATGCTGAGTCCCTGTTCTCTTCCCATCTGCTACATAGAAATAACACTCTAAGATCTCATAACTGCAGCCATGGTATCCTCACTCTTGTCCTCCGCACCTCTCTCTCTCAATTTTTCGGCTCCCTCTACTGCCCTCTACTATGTTGTAACTGAATGGCCTCCATGCTGCCTACATCAATCAGCTAGACATCTGCACTGTACCTGGGGTGTGAATCTTGTGGTTTTGCTTGTAGCACGGCCAGTGTCCTCACACCCCCAGTGTTGACCAGATACAGAGTCTTTGGTCAGCCCGACTGCAAAGCAGGCTTGATAGAGACTGTAAGACACAGAAACCTCAAATGCAAACCCATCCAGTGGACTTTACAGACCCTGGTTCTTCTTGCATGCTTTCTCCACATGACACAGCATACCTGATATTTTAAAACATCTTCCCTTGCCTTCCAAAGCCCCTTCCACAGCCCCTTCCACACCCCGTTCTTTTTCTCCTGCTCCTAAATGCCTCCCACACAGCTTCTTTTGCTAGTTATGCCCCTTCCTCCAGAATGCTCTTTTCTAATACCAAGATGTTGACTGAGGTTTCTGTCCTGCCCGGTTCCCATAATCGTTATGTCCCAAAGAAATCACACAGACCATTCTACCATACCAGTGGGCTAATACAAGTTATAAGAGTTAATAAGAAGCCTGAGCTAATGGGCCAATCAGTTTACAACTAATGTAGACCTCTGTGTGATTTATTTGGGACATAACAATTGTAGGAACCGGGCAGGACAGAAAACTCAGACAACACCAAGACTTCTTTGGTATTCAATATTATTTGTAGATAGCAAATATTGTCTACATATTAATGATCTCTACATTTCTATCTGCAGCTCAGAGCTGTCTCCCAAACTCTACAGTCACATGCTCAACCTCCTACCCAACATTAACAGTTGGATACTACTGCAAACTCAACAGGTGCACATCTGAACTCTTTCCTTCCAAACACGCCTTATCTACAGTCTTCTCCAATAAAACAGACGGACCCATGACCCTTCTAAACTCTTTATACTCTTGTGTTGTAGGGAGCACGGAGTAAGTAAAGTCCTGAGTGAATGTGTATTGTTGGCATGAGCAAGGTCATGGGGAGGACTTCTGAGTCTGAGTGTTTACGGACAATGGGTCAATGTATGCAGCGACTAGCAACTGCAGCTTCCTCCGCCACATTTATAGCCTGAGACTGCTCACCTACAGAGGCTAACTAACCCTTCCCCCTCTGCCGTGCCTAAGAAACACGCTGAGATTCTGGATTGAGACCTGGAGCAGATTCCACCTGATTCCAGTTGACGCTCTGTCTGAGTCTGTGTGTCTGTCCCTTCTTCAGCCCCTCGCTGGCCCTAGTCAGAGTTCCAGAACCCAAGCCTTGAAGAATGGCGCTCTACACGGCCCTGCTTTCAACTCATGGGCAGAACCTACCCAACGTGTGTCCCAGCAATTCCCGCATCTTCCCTGCTGCCTCCTGAGCTAAGTCGCCTTCATCTTTCCCCTGGGGACTGCAAGGGCTTCCTACTAGGTCTTTCTTCCCCCTCCGTGGTCCTGCTCGCCACAGCATTCTCAGCATTATAATCATAGTGATACTTTAAAATGTAAGTCAAGGGGGTTGGAGAAATGACCCAGGGGTGAAGAGTGTTTACTGCTTGATCAGAGGACTAGAATTTGGATCCCAGCACCCACATTAGGCAGCTCACACACCTGTAATTCCTTTATGTGCCTCCCAACACACACACACACACACAATCTTTTTAAAAAATAATAATAATAAAAATGCAAGTCATGCCATCTTTCTACTCAAACCCAGAGTTAAAGCTGTGGACCTCGTAAGTGCCATTCAGTCCCTACATGGCCTGCCCTGTTTCTCAGGGTGACTCCTAGTCCTTCTCTCACTCACTTAGACCCAGTGTTGCGGGGCCCCCATAGGCTCATATATTTGAGTGCATGGTTGTCAGGGAATAGTTCTATTTGACAGGGATTAGGAGTTGTGGCCTTACTGGAGTAGGTGAGGCCTTGTTGGAAGAACGGGTGTGTCACTAGGAGTGGGCTTTGGGCTTTCAAATGCTCAAGCCAGACCCAGTGTCTCTCTCTTCCTGCTATTTGCCTACACACCGCCATGTTTCCCACCATGATGACAATGGACTAAACCGCTGAATTGTAAACCAGCCCCAGTTAAATATTTTCCATTAGAAGAGATGTTGCAGTCATGGTGTCTCTTCACAGCAATGGGACAGTGACTAAGATGGCCAGTTTCTAATAATCCATATAGCCACATGAGGGTCTTCGTGCCGGTTGTTCTTATTGTTGAGAACTCTTACCCTAAACACATGCTTAGTTCAAATCACTGCCTCTTTGCAGAAACACCTTCCAGATGAGCCCTCTCCTAACCACACTAACATTATAATCTCCACACCCTCTGCCATGACATTCCCTATCTCTTGCGGGGCTTTATGTCTTGTTTGTTTCTTCCATAATATATATCATTTCTCACACAAATTGTAATTTGTATTGTCATTATGCTTACTGACTATCACCCATTTTCTTTGCCAGGAAAATAAGCTCTCTGAAAGCAAGGGTATCTTTCTTTGCCCGCTGATGACTCCAAAGGACTTAGAAGATGTCTCCTATGCTCTAAGTAAATATATGTTGCATATAGGAATTAATCTCATTGAAGAAACACATCAAACAAAGAATATTTATACAGAAATTCAGTTAATAATTTAAAACTTATAAATAAAAAACAAAAATAACCCAAGCATGACCATGTAATAAATAAGATTAAAAGTTATAAAACCAAATTCAATGATCCAAATGTTAAAACTCTGAAATTCATGTATTTTACTCTGAGGAGAGATTCCCCAGGGCGAACAAAACACACATGCTCACACTATGCGTACCGCCCTCTTAAACTCAGGTACCTCGATTCTAAACCCAAAGAATCAGAAACAAACTGTTCTATTTGTACAAGAGACAGGACAGAAACCTAAAGAGCAGCAAGCAAGGAGCGGCGGTTTCTGGGCAGCACAAAAGACAGGAACAAAACGTAAATAGGTAAACTAAAAATAAATGTAAATCATTGGGGCATCTAGTGCTAAAACAGATAATCCACAACCTTCAAAGTCACAATATTACCCCACAAGATACTGATTTACATTCAAGAGACTGAGTCTCAACTGAGATACTGAGCATGAGCCAGTAGGAGAAAAGGAATATTCCATACACTTCGGAAAAAGTCATAAGAAATACCATTTAAGTATTTCTACTAGAATTATTAACTAAAGATGAATACTGATTATTTAGGAAATAAACGTTTTTTTAAAGTAACTTAAAGTAGTCTGTAACTAAAGTTGCAAATGATCACACTGTTAGACTTTTGGCTACTTGCATGTATAAAATAATCTTATGCTCCTAAACAGAGCACATTCTAACCAACTTTCACATTTCCAGAGGGTTTTCACAACTCTATGCCGGAGACGAGCTATGATCTAGAACAAAGCATAAAAACTCCTGACTAGCTGAAATGCCCATAAAGGTCCATCTGAGCGGATACATCAGAACTGGGTGCAGGTTACATCAGGAGGTGCTGTAAGGGCAGGTCTGAGCGGGTACATTAGAACTGGGTGCAGGTTACATCGGGAGGTGCTGTAAGGGCAGGTCTGAGCGGGTGCATTAGAACTGGGTGCAGGTTACATCAGGAGGTGTTGTACATCAACGGGTGAGACTGAGAAGAGCCACCAGGCTCCCCCTGTATCTCACCCGGGCCTTCTTTGAGTTAAGGGTTCCACTTCTGCAGGAATTCCTTATAAGAAATACAAGTATTTCTGACAGAGAGGGCACACCGAACACCTTACCGCATTGGCCCAGGGTTAGGACATTAGCACCGTGCGACCGGAAACAAAGAGCTGCAAACTAGGCCGTTCCTGCCGTCTTCAGTCCTTCTCCAGGGGCGGGGCCCGGAGTGGCTGCCTTACCTCTCTTAGGAGAAAGGTTGGTCAACAAGAGAGGTAGAAAACAGGAGGAACTGTCAGCCCCAGGCATCTAAAGAGGAGGGGAGACGGGAAAGAATCAACTAGGCACATCTGGGTCCACCCAATGTTTTGAAGCGGCTCCTGGAATTCACCGGCGGCTGAAAGATTACTGGGAAGGCTAAGAATTGGAATAGGTTGTCCATCTGCCAACCACAGTATTTATGGTGCCCCAAGGGAGTGCAAAAAAGATTTTTTAAAAATGCTTAATTCATATGAGCCACAAGATTTCAGCCACTAAAAAGTATATTTATAAAAATCAATCTGGGCATGGTGAAACACACCTTTAATCCCAGCACTTAGGAGGCAGAGGCAGGCAGATATTTGAGTTCAAGGCCAGCCTGGTCTACAGAGAGAGTTTCAGGGCAGCCAGGACAGCTACACAAAGAAACCCTATCTCGGCGGGGTAAAAAATAAAACCATACAAACTTATATTTATAAAAATATAGCAACCTAGGAAATGATCATCCTTTAAATATTCTATGTTCATTTCAAAAGTCAGAAAGTCATTGAGTCTGGGCTAA
This sequence comes from Ondatra zibethicus, assembly GCA_004026605.1. NCBI lineage: Eukaryota > Metazoa > Chordata > Mammalia > Rodentia > Cricetidae > Ondatra > Ondatra zibethicus. The sequence goes on from PVIU01003450.1 coordinate 140,112, forward strand.
AACATGCTAAGAAATACTCATACCAAAAACACTACAGGATGTACAGTAAACTCTATGACCAACCATCCTGGGTTGAAAAGGTTTTTGACAATTCTTTTATTTGACTCCAATTAAAAGATAGTTTTGCCAGGCAGTGGTGGTGCACGCCTTTAATCCCAGCACTCAGGCAAAAGAGGCAGGTGGATCTCTGTGATTTCAAGGGCAGCTTCATCTACAGAGTGAGTTCCAGGACAGCCAAAGCTGCACAGAGAAACCCTGTCTCAAAAAAAAAAAAAAATTAATTACAGCCTGTGTCATTTTCCACCTGGGAAGGAGAAAGATGTTATTCCATGCTACTTGGTAATAATCTCAGAAAGAAGGAAAGCAGAGACGCAGCGAGGGGCACTGTGCAGTCCTGTGCCCTCCAGACTCCCCCAGCCCAAGGGAGGAAGAGGTGACAGTAACTGGGTCACATTAAGCATTTCCGTGGTGATGCTGTCCCAGCAGAGCGTCCCTAAAATCAGGGACTCTAAATGTTTTCCTCTTCTGTAACCTCCCTTTTCGCTTCATTTTTAAATGACTTCGAGACCTTTTTAACATCTTCAGGATTATCGCCTTGAGATAGCCTCACACCAGCGAAGTCTCCCCGTGTAATGAGACAAGCAGAACACAGCACACGAGACCAGCCGTGCATGCTGCTCATCCTGACAAAAAAGAAAGAGATTTAAACTATTTTCCCTAGTCCACTCACAGGGGCATTCTCCTGCGGTAGAGCTTGACTGTGGCAGATTAAAAACCAACAGTGGGTGAGCAAATAGCATAACATCAGGTTCAACTATAATAAAAAAAAAAAACACCTCACTTTTAGGTAATTGTCCCATATTCTAAAAGTAATTTCTTGCTATTTTGTTCCTGTCATTCCTCACTCTCTCTTTTCAATGATTCCTATATGCATTCCCTAAGAATGATGATTAATATATTCATATATTTAACTTATTTTGATTTTATTATCTTTCAGGTAACCAAAAACAACACTAGCGTTAACTAGCCCCTGCTTTCCGCACGCTCCCCTGAGGCAGAGTTTTCTCGCCCATTTCTCCTGATGCTAGAGCTTCTGATAAGAGAGACAAACTATATATTAATTCTCTAAACCCGCAGGGGCTTTAAAAATTAAATTTACTCTGACATCCAGAACCTGTTGAATGCTGAACTCTAAAATGAGCCTCTGAAGCTAAGATAAATATCCAGTCGTGCACTGAAAAGGTAGGAAGCAAAGAGGTAGAGATAGGATCAAATTCAATTGAGGGGAAGATAAGATGTATTCACGAGCTTATAATAATATACAGCTACAGCGGCAGGAGGTGAGCATGCACAGGACACACGCTCTGTTCACACTGAGCCAGTGGGGTTCCCAGCCTGGCTGTGCAGAGATCTGCTTTAGGCGTAAGCTGCCTTCTACAGCGGTACCCTGTTGTAGCAAGAAAGGACTCCCTTATCTGTGCCTTAATAATCTGGATAATTACACAGGATTCCTGATGTAAGTTTTCAAAGTATTTTAGGTAAATAAAATAGAAAGTCTAACTGGAAGACAGATAATTCCAACTCCACAATTTAGGTCTACAAATACCATCAGGGAAGTCCGATGTAGGCTAACACCATAGCAGACTCGCTATTCTCAAGTGGACTTCAATTTCTGACATAAGAAAATAAAACATACTGCTATACTGCTAAATTGTGCTGAGGAAACCATGATAAGGACACAATACACACACACACACACACACACACACACACACACACACACACTGCACACACACAATGTTCAAGCTAACAAACATGTCTTTCAAACAGGAAACTGGCAGGATTTCCAGGCCATTTCCTTCTAGGACTTCAGCCTTAGAAGCCAGATTGGCACTAAATTCTCTCCTGGCAAAACTAAGCCAGGTGGATACAAAAAACCCAAATCCATCCTTAGAGCAGGGGCGACGACAGCACACTCACAGCCCTGCCTCTTCTGAGCCAAATGACACTCAGCTGTCTTCCAAAGGCAGCTTGCTTTTTCCTGAGAAAATAATTATTATATTGGAAAACTAAGATGGGTGGGAGGGGACACTCCTATAATCCCAGCATTCTGGGTGTTGGGATGGAGGTGGAAGTGGGGGACAGAGGCGCACTTCTATAATCCCAGAATTTGGGAGGCTGAGATGGAGGGTGTGAACACAAATCCAGGGTGGACTACGCTACAGATCATGTTGAAAGCCATAAAGGGAGAAGCAGGAGAGAGGAAGAGAGGCAAAGAGGGAGAATAGGAGGGGTGAAAACTAAAAGGAATTACATTTTCATTGTACCTTTAAAAAACGGGAGGTGTTTATTTTATTTTACGTGTTTTGCAAGTATGTATGTATACCATTGCATACTTGGTGCATGTGCAGGTCAAAAGAGAGCATCAAATTCCCCTGAAATTGGGGCTACACGTGCTTCTGAGTAGTGTAGATGTTGGGAACCAAACCCAGATCCTCTGTCTTAGTTACTGTTCTATTGCTGTGAAGAGACACCACGACCAAGGCAACTTTTATTTATGGAAGCATTTAACTGGAGGCTTGCTCATAGTTTTAGAGGGGTTCGTCCAAATCATCATGACAGGTGGGAAGCAAACAGGCATGGTGCTGGAGCAGTAGCAGCTGAGGGCTTTACATCATAATCTGCAGGCATCAGGCAGAGAGAGAGGAGAGAGAGAGAGAGAGAGAGACAGACAGACAGACAGAGACACACACACAGAGAGAGACTGACTGAGCCTAGCAAGGGCTTTGGAAACCTCAAGGCTCACCCCCAGTAATACATCTCCTTCAACAAGGCCATACTCTGAATCCTTCTCAAAGAGTTCCACTAACTGGGAACCAAGCATTCAAACACATGAGTGTATGGAGGCCATTCTTACTTGAACCACCACATCCGCTGCAAGGTCAACAAGTACTCTTGACTGCTGGACCATCTCTCCAATTTCTCCCTCCTGGTTTTTCGAGACAGGGTTTTTCTGTGTAACTGCTCTGACTGTCCTGGAATTTGCTTTGTAGACCAAGCTGACCTTGAACTCACAGGTATCTGCATCTGCGTGCCTCTGCCTCCTGATTCCTGGGACTAAAGGCTATGCCATCATTACCCAGCTCCAATCCCGTTTTTAAATATAGCTCTAAATAATAGTATTTAAAAATAGCCCAGGGCTGGTTAAATGGCTCAGTAGGCAAAGGCGCTTGCCTCCAAGCCTGATGACCTGAGTTTGATCCCCAGAGCCCACAAGGCAAGAGAGAACTGATTCCCACAAGTTGTCCTCTGATCTCCACACATGTATCATGGCACACATGTGCCCCCGCCCAAACATACAAACATACTCACTCAATAAATAAGCAAGTGTAATTTTTAAAAGATAACCAAGAATTCCAAAAGCCTTCATTTATCCATTTCATGAAATTACCATCATCTATTACAGCAACAAAAGTAGTTAACAAAAAACATGGGTATTTTTTCAAAGTCAGATCTTGTCACAAAACAAAAGGATGTCACCATATTTATTCAGGCTGTGTCCTCACCATGGGCACTCATCCAACTCTGCTCTCTAAAATGTCTCATCCATCCATTTGGTACAGCCTGGATTTAAATTAGATTCAAGTAACTCACAGATCATTCAAAGCTTTGAATGAAGCATTACTTCAGTAGAAGACCTCTCTTTCAAATAACAGTGCCTCTAGGTCTCTTCTCCTGGCCTCTGCTACTGCTGAACGTGGCCTTATAGATGCTTGCACTGCGCTTGCCTACTTCTGCGTTCCCACTCCGGTATACATCTGCCTTTAGCTCCAAGGCCCTTCTCACAGGTAACTTGTCCCTGCTCACTGCTGAAGTCTGCACCAGCTGGAAGAGGGCCTAGCACACAACCAGTTACTCAGTCGTGTCCTGAAGACTGATGGAAGGAGTATCTTCTTTTCCTCTACTATTTCAATTCGCAAGGTCAAGGGCTTTGTTGGTTTTCTCACTAACGGGCAATCAGCAAGAGTGCCTGGCATGTAGGAAGCAAGCTCAAGCCTGAGAGAATAAATGAATGCATGGACAGAAGGAAGGAGGTGACTAAGTCTGGTTTTGTCCTGCGCCACATCTGGTTTTGGAAAAGTGGAAAAGAGCGCGAGGCAGGGAGAAGGCAAGCAGGGAAGTGAGAAAGGCCTGACATGGGGAAGTTGAAAGCAGAGCTTTCTTATGTCCCACATTTGTTTAAAGAGCTGATGAAGACAACATGCCAGATTTAAGCAGCCAACCCTCCTGTGGCATATTCAATCAAGAACCGTGTAACAGCAGAACTAGTCCTCCCCGGGAAACAGCACACCGGACTAGTTACCCAGTACCAAACAGTCAGCCCTGAAAGCACACACGCATACAAGTAACAGTATAAAGACATAGATGCATGTGTGTGTCCACAGATGCTTGTAACAATAGTTAGCGAAAAAAGCAGCCATGAATTTGAAAGCAGGTCAGGAGGGCTGTGGGGGGGGGGATTTGGAGGGAGGGAAGGATAGGGGGAAATTTTGCAATTATATAATAATCTCAAAAAAGTCAAAGAAATGATTTTTTTAAAGACTTCAAAATAAATAAATAATTAAGCCAATAAATAAATAACCAGGGACTCTCCTAACCAAGAAGCAATCCGTAGAGTAAAAAGGCCACCCATAAAATAGAAAATATTTGCAAACTATGTATCTGGTAAGAACTTAATATCCAAAAGATAGAAGAAATCATACAACTCAATGGCAAAAAAATAAGCAAAACCAAAATGGACTGGAAAATGGGCAAAGGGTTGGGCAAAGGGTTGGGCAAAGGACCCTTTTCCCAACGATGACCTCTGGCTATGCTCATGAGGGTGTTTCCATAGAGAATTAACTGAGCAGGGAAACTTACCCTGAATGTGGGTGCTATCACCTCATGATGGAGACAGACTGAATAAAAAGGGTAAACAAGATTCACTTCATGACTGAAGATACACTGTCACCAGCCACCTCGCACCCCTGCCCCCAACCATTCCCTGCCTCTTAACTGTGAGCCAAAATAACTCTTCTCCCATAAGTCGCTTCCCCTCAGGTGTTTGGTCACAGAGATGGCAGAGGATAACTCAGAAGTACTATGCTGATACATCTGATAATGTGGATGAAAGGCACCAATTCCTAAAGGAACTTATCAAAAACATGACCAGAAGAAACAGAAATCTGAGTGGTTCTTTACCTATGAAAAAGTTTGAATCAGTCATTAAAAAAAAAATCTTTCTACAAATTAAACACCTAAAACAAATAATAAACACGTTTTCAAAAAAAGTATCAATCTTTGACAATTTCTTTTAAAATTAGAGGGGAATAAAATAGAGGAAAACCAAGAAGCCAGAAGAATCATGATACTAAAACCTGAAAGAAATATTACAAAGTCACCAGATTCCATCCCTCATCGATAGATGTGAAGACAGCACTGATGATAAAATATTAAACAGCTGGACAGAGCGAGCTATCAAGATGTAATATAACATGACAAAGTTGTACTTCAAATCAGAATCCATCGGTGGATTTATCATTCAAAACTCAGGCTCAGTATGTGATCCCAGTTTTCAAGAGGTTGAGGCAGGAGGATGACTGTGATGTGACCTGGGAGCAGCCTGCAGTTCCGGGACAGCCGAGGTGACAGAGCAGGATTGTGTTTAAAGAAGAATGGGGTGGGAAGGGGGGAAGAAAATCAATCTAGGATTTTGTGTTTCTAGGAGAACAAAAGAATCTTTTTGAGAAAGAAACAAAATTCACATGATCATCTTATTTTAAGGAGATGAAACTCGCTTTAAAATGAAAGTATAAGAAAGGGGGGTCTCAGACAGGGGGAGGGGGTCCTCAGACCTAAAGTTCCATGGCGAAACAAAAAGCCTTCCTGTAAGACAAGAACTCAAAGGTGCTGTCCATCTCTGCCTCTTTTCTTCAACCTTGTCCCAGAATTCATAGCTTGTGTAGTTAGACAAGAAAAATCAGAAAAAGCAAAATTAATCACAACAAATAAATGAAACTACCACTATTTAAAGACACTGTGGTCTATGTAAAACAATTATACAGTAAC